>CAJQUW010016396.1:0-33648 GCA_907163375.1 Prostheceraeus crozeri
TAATTGTTTTCATGT
This sequence comes from Prostheceraeus crozeri, assembly GCA_907163375.1. Classification (NCBI taxonomy): domain Eukaryota; kingdom Metazoa; phylum Platyhelminthes; order Polycladida; family Euryleptidae; genus Prostheceraeus; species Prostheceraeus crozeri. Next base: position 16 of record CAJQUW010016396.1, read on the forward strand.
TAACCCATAAAAGCCCAAACTTAACTCAACGAGCAAAAAACACTGAAAACTTGCATAAATGCTTCTTGTGTGATATAAAAGACTATGATATATCGAAATTTTAGAATCCGTTAATTTTCGTATATTCTGGACACATGTTCGTTTTTCGAACATTGGGTCTTACAGCTATCAAAAATGCAAAATATTCCAAGTTTACTTTATTTCGACTATATCCCAATTTATATGTTTGAATGTCATTTACGAATGTGATATTCTGCAAAACACTTTTGGTGAAGTCCTTGATTGCATCTACCGCACTTGTAAGTCGTGTTTTTTGACAAGCTTTGCATCGACCTTCAGAGATTTTTGGCAAGGAGTGTCCAATACCATGAAAGTGAATGTCAGGTAGAACACTGTGAACGGTGGCTGGAATTTCGCAACTGGAAGATGCTTTCATTTGTAAAGGGGTCCTCACGACATACCGGCGAAAGTCAAGTTGCTGCATGGTTCCACCAACTTCACAGTGAATTCGTCACGCAGCAACGACGCATACATTCAGGACATGGATATAAAAAACAAACCACCATTTCTTCCCTTTGATGCTCGGACGATAGTTACTAAGGAAGCGGTCGAAAAGATCGACCCCTCCCATTCTAGAGTTGTATCCGTGAATCATTTGAGGGCAGTCAACTTGAATGTATGAAATTTGAATCCGTGAGTACCGCCGCTTTTTGATTGTTGGGGACACTCCCTGGTGATTTGAGGCAACGTAGATCGGTCTGTTGTCATTCCATACGGCTATAACGACGTCTCCATCTCCGTCTCCTCTTCATGTCCATAAATCGGTTTCTCGGCATAGCTTTCCTAACAATAGTGGTAGTCACATCTTCATCTGTATTTCAATATAAGCGCTGATTAGGACGAGTGACGTATCCAGAAAGGAGAAATATTCCGGAAAATCTGTTCATTTCGTCAATTGTAGAAGATGACCGGTGAAAATTCTTTTGATTCGAATGACGGTTGCTTTCTGTAACTAACAGCTGGTTCATTTCCTCATTGTAGAACATTGAGAAGAGCTCAAAAGGATTCTTCTTAGCAAAAGTGGGATGGCTATCTAAAATTGCAGTCGGATATTCTTGTGGAATTGGTTGACGAAATGTCTCCGACTTTTTCCAAGAAGGGCGAGCAGTCCGACTCTTAGATTTATGCGAGGGTCGATTCTCTTTGAATTCAATGTCTTGTTCATCTTGTTTTGCAGATATATCGGTGTAATCTACCTCAATCGTACCGGGAACGTCATGAGGAATTATGTTACGGTATTCTGTTTCCTCTTCATCAGTCACATTACCGGTATTATCAGGCGGAATTATAACGATGTTGTCTACATCGCACACTGGTCCAGGAGGTGGACAAAATTGGAAAATACAAAAGTTAGAATTCGAATGCAACCGCAATTTTCGATCAAAGATAGTACCCATGCACAAAGATAAATGCAATTGCTTTTGATATTTATCGTCGTTGGGAGGTATTAGGGAGCTCACAAAATTGGCCCATTTTCATTGTTTTTTCATATTTTACTTGGTACGGCTTACATTATCTGCGGTGAAAGTGATTAATTCTGATTGCATGCATATATTTACAGCAATGTTTTTTTTTCAGTGACGGAGTAGGTTCCCTTATCCAGATTAATGCTTGTTAGAAGATTCAAGGCATGTTTGAAAATTTGCGACAGACAATTTAATTTTACGTAAAAATGCGAAAAATTACTAAAAATGACGTGTCTTCAAGACAGTGCGAAAGTATCTTGGGCAGCTATGGGCAGCAACCAATATACATTTTTGTGAACTATTTGACATGATAATTCAGAATATATATATAAATTTTGCCCGAATTTGCCCCCTTTCCGTCGGTGAGCGAGTGAAAATCGCGGTTTTGCTGAATTTTCATAGGCCTACTCACATTGACTATATCAGTAGTGCTGCCAACCAAAGCCTCAGTATTCCATCAAATCACGTATAATAGGTTAAAACACTATTCGATGTCATGAACAGTGTCTTGCACATGTATGTGAGTTCAATGGAAGACCATGATTGCGATTTAAATCTTGTAGCTGATCAAATAATGTTGCATGAAAAATAACAAAAAGTAGTGAAAGTGACATAATTATCTTCATGATAGTGCGAAAGTATCATGGGCAGCTATGGGCAGCAACCAATATACATTTTTGCGATCTATTTGATGTGATAATTCAGAATACAAATATAATTTTTGCCCGAATTTGCCCCCTATCCGTTCGTGAGCCAGTGAAAATCGCGGTTTTGCTGAACTTATCTACATGCAAGTCGACTCAATTTGCCTGTTGATTGTATTAGCAATGATGTCAAACTATTAATGTAAGATTCAATATTCCAACGAATCATGCACATGACATTTTCAAGTCATCTATATTGTGTTAACATAATGATCTTCCTTATATGTTAATTAATTGTACATATTTTTGTGATTCTACAGGGTGAACCAGAAATATCTGGACCTAGGTCTACCTTCTTGTCATAATAAATTAAAAATGGTCAGTCACAGATTCAAATTACTAAATCTACATGTCCAAATTATTTGCAAGTCAATGAAGTAATATTATCGTGTGTATTTTATGTATTCATGTTGCACCACTCATAGATAGCTAACATTTTGAATTCAAAGTGTCATAGATATCCAGCTACCCGATCAACATGCTGAGATTATCGCATTTTCTTGTAATTGATCATAGAAATTCAGAAGTAGAAACTGTCTTTCATGTCTCTAAATCTCTATTTAAATACTGCTTCAAGAAGTTTCGCGAGCGATTCTCACGAAAGTCTAAGCGCGAATACACGACCGCAGATGTTTTTCGCCGCTTGATCAGCTCCCTAAGAAAACCAGCAACGTCTAGGAAAGGCATGATTCCATCTGAGGCCCTACAGTTGTTGTCTGGTGCATTGATAGTGGGGAACTTGATCCGGGGGAACTTGATCTTTGAGACTTCTTCATCAATTGTTCATGATCAATATTATTATGGGAAGTTCCAATATAAAGTTTCTGTGGGTGTATAACGGAAGTTTTCTCGTTGCTATGCAAAAGCGGTTGCCATAGCAACCGTTGCTAGGTGAAAAAATATGACCATCAAAATCCTTGATGTCGATTTAGTGGAGGTAGGCGCATGTTTTATAACCGTAACTACTGTAGTTTTCTCGTTGCTATGCAAAAGTGGTTGCCATAGCAACGGTTGCTAGGTGAAAATATGACAATTGAAATCCTTGATATCAATTTAGTGGGGGCGGTCATCAACTTTTTACCCATCTTTCATATTTTTTGCGCTATTAATTTTGTCCACCTAATTGCAATTCTGGACCACTGTGCATCGACAGAATCATCATTTTCGATCATTTCCACAGCTTCATCTATAGTGTATAACGTCTTTGTCCTTTTGTAGCGTGACATTGATCAGCTGAAAGACAAAAATATTTTTTTAAGATATTGTTTCAAAGTTTCACTTGAAATTTGCGGGATAATAGTTCTAGTTTCTAACTGTAACTACTGTGGATATTTCTTAGATTTATGATTTCAGAAATGTCTAAGTCCCATTGTTCGACAAACGAACATGTAAAACATAAATGTTCATTACGTATACTAAAACATCATCAACTCTTCTGCAAATGATACAATAATAATCTTTTTAGTCTGCTGTTGCTATTACTGTGATTCATTGCTACCTTTAACTCTAATTACCGACATAAGCTTAGATTATTTGAAGCAAAGGTGACTTACTGAAAAGTTCGTGACTGTCGACAACTCTTGCAGCAGCTGCAATTGTAAGAAGGCGTAGACGAGACAAATGACTGCTGCTACGCGTTACCACTGTATATCAACTGCCTTGAACGGAGAGTCGAAATGAATCGATCAATGAGGTAGCTGAATGCGGTTGATGAAACCCATCTGTTCGAAAAACGAACAATGGGCCGTTATGGGTTAAAAGACATTTCTTTTTGTCAATTTAACTGCAATGTGACGCCAACAAAATGTTGCAACAAAAACAAATTTCATTTTTCATAGCCACGCCGCTTCTCTTGGTGAATTGACATGCAGACTGAAATTGCATCAGACATTTGGACAATATGTGAACATGACTTTGACTCACAAAGGGACAGGAGATATTGACAATGGCAGATGACAGCAAAAATGAAACACTCAACCAATCAAAATGAAGCAGAACCAACCGGGACGGATCAATAGATGGAAGTAAAAATGAATACATAAATCACAAACAGTAGAAATCAGGAAAGAGAAAAAAGTAAAAAGTTAATAAGAGAAAGTCACAAAAGTCTCAAATTGAAAAGATACTCTTTCTGCACACACAAAGGTGGCCTTAACACTGTTACACAGACACTCTCTAAAATTGGCAGTGAAAATTTAAAGCTAGTACGTTTTAAAATGGAAAATTTGAAAGTCTCGTCAAACAAAACTTGAGAGCGTTTGTCGCAAGTAATCAAGTGTCATCACGTCCATGGAGCTTGATTCTTCATCTTTTTAGTTGATACCTTCGGCCTGTAGCTTACCGCGTACTTATGGTTTGCCGGAAACCCACAAGGATAACTTTCTTGTAGGACCTGTGGCCTCAATGCTTGTTGCCGCCTTGTATGATCTTGCTAAATTTGTGGACTCGAAATTGCTTCAGCCAATTTTACCGCATTTCAAATCTTGTGTGGTAAAAGATTCAGTTCATTACTGCCGCTTAATTCGTGATATTCAACTGAAAGATAGTCAAGTATGTGAGTCTTTTGACGTAAAAAGTTTATACACTAATGTTCCTGTCTCTGAAGCAATTGACATTGTGCTTGATCACTGGTATCGTGGATCCATTCTTCCTCCAAAGTTGGGAGAAAAAGTTCTTTCGGAATCCAATTGTCGCAAGCTACTGGAAATTGTGTCATCTAACAGTTCGCCTTTAAAGGTGAAATTTGTGTTCAAAAGGACGGCCTAGCAATGGGCAGCAGTGTCAGTGTTTCCTTGTGTGAAATATTTATGGGTTTTCATGAAAGAGGGCTCAATTTTGAAAGTAGCCAATTCCATGTCCGCTATGTTGATGACACGTATTTTATAGGTGATAGTCTAGAACATTTGGACTCATTCTTTCAGCAATGCAATGAGCTCCATTCAAAGCTCCATGATGGAGACCATTTTTTAGATGTGGCCATACATTGTAAAAGTGATGGTCGATTACTGACATCTGTATATAGAAAGAATACCTTCACTGGCTTATACACTGCTTATGATTCGTTTTGCCCTAAGCGTTATAAAATAAATTTAGTGAGAACTTTGTCTCTTGGTGCACATAGATTATGTTCACGAAGCCCACTAGCTAAAGAATTACAATTTGTCAAATATTTTTTGTGTCGCAATGACTACCCTGCATGGTTTGTCAACAAACACATGCTTGATCCTAACAAAGTTGTAATTGACGTTGCCTCAGTACCAAAAAGGCCACTCTTTCTTCATTTACCATACATACTATGGCCCAGAAACTGAACGCATAGTGCGTAAAGTTTATCATCTTATACGATGTCGGTTTTATTATCTTATTTCCTTTTCCTGTTTTCACAACGTTTGGCAACCGTTGACCCAAATGAGGTCATCTCACCTGCCGATTCTCACACATTGTGTTATTCGTCTGACTGCCCGTGTGCAACAAGGTATGTCGTCAGAATGGTGGCACACTTGGGAGCTCAAATAGCTGAGCACCTTCCAAAATGGCTTCGTCAAGTAAAAGATAAACGCCCGAGGTCCATGAAAGCTCCGTCATCCGACGTCACCAGACACTTGATTACTTGCGACAAACGCAAAGTTTTGTATGACGAGACTTTCAAATTTTCCATTTTGAAACGTACTAGATTTAAATTTCACTGCCAATTTTAGAAAGTGTTTGTATAGAAGTGTTAGAACGACCTTCGTGTGTGCAGAAAGAGTATATTTTCAATTTGAGACTTTTGTGACTTTCTCTTATTAACTTTTTACTTTTTTCTCTTTCCTGATTTCTACTGTTTGTGATTTATGTTTTCATTTTTACTTCTATCTTTTGATCCGTCCCGGTTGGTTCTGCTTCATTTTGATTGGTTGAGTGTTTCATTTTTGCTGTCATCTGCCATTGTCAATATCTCCTGTCCCTTTGTGAGTCAAAGTCATGTTCACATATTGTCCAAATGTCTGATGCAATTTCAGTCTGCATGTCAATTCACCAAGAGAAGCGGCGTGGCTATGAAAAATGAAACTTGTTTTTGTTACAACATACATGTATAGTACAGATAGGAGCAAACTCAACGGTTATGTTAACAAAGTGGCCTGAACATAGTGCAGATGTCTGAAGAGGAGGTTACTCGCACCTCTTGAGATTCATGCATGACTCCTTACAATCCTCTTCACGTCACCACATTAGCAGGATAATTGAATTCCCGGTCGTTAAACATCATCCCTTTACAATGTCTACAAAGTATTTTAGTGATCTTGAACTATGAAGCTATGAATCAAAGCAAAATTTGTACCCACTACTTTTCTGCTACCCACCACCTAATCGCTAGCCAGACAGAATGCCGGTCTCCTTCGTGACTTTACTCGTTTGGTGGAACTTATTGTGATTTAAGATTCGAAATCAATCGCCAAAATTCCCGTCTACATGCTTCGCTCCAAATAATGTTTTGAAGCTTCTCTGGTTGACAGCTTCGGGACAAATGTTGACAACCCTACTATTAATAAAACTAATTAGTTAAAAAAGGGATCATTATGCAAATATGACCGACTTGTATACGGCTGTTTTTTTTGTCTTTTAGCGTAGATAGTTATATGTTTTGTTTAAAGAGAGAAAGTGTGGAAAATGTTCTTCATATCTGCTAGGCGAATTGCTTAATTTGATTGTTATTTTGCGCGTAATGTCAATACTTGTGACATGACAAGAGTTTCGTTCCTACAATGTCATGTTGAAACTTGACACGTCTTCTTTCTCCACTGTATTTTCAGCATGAGAAGGATAGTCTTTGACTTGAATGCGGTACACATCAACGGAAGACGAAACTAGGCTACCGGAGATGGCAGGTGAGGTGATAGCATCATTTACTGGCCAACGAATTTCCGAAAAATAACATTCTTTTTGTTGTCTTTTGAAAGCGCTAGCCGCTACGCGTATCAAAAATCAATTCAACACATGAAGTGAGAATCATCTGTTTGAACTGAAAAATGGGATTCTGCGTTATAGCTCGATTTAGCTCACCATCTAGAGTTTGTTGCAGCAGCATTTGTTTGGTTTGGTAATTCTCTGCGAATTGTCAGCGTTGCTGGCTCTATACCTGAATGTAAACATGGATAAAAATGAAACACACAAATTTTGTCAATGACTGCATTTCGCACAAAATTTTCATCAAAATGTCGACTTCTCAGACATCACCGACACTGGTCTTCTCTGCAAGTTTATCCATAACTCTCATATCACCCAATTACATCGGATATCAAAATTAAATGCCAGCAGAGAATATGTGCTTCTTCTTCCTGCACTTTCCGCCTTCAGTTCATGCAGATTTCATGTATAGAAATTGAGAAAATGAAATAGCTGTCTGTATCAGCTCATATGTTTTCAGATGTTCAAAGGATCAGCCGACAACTGTCCTAGCAATCTTCTCCCAGGCATTTGCCTTGCCCAGGTGTGATTGTTCATGACTTAAATGATGTTTATTATTGAATCGAATACACCTCAATATGGGAAATCGTGAGGATACAAGGCAAACATTTCAGACAAAATTTAACATAGAAGAAAAAAGAAAACAAGTAAATAACAAGAAAGAAAACCAAAACGAAAATTAACTCACACGAAAACCGCTGTTGTATAGCTTACACATAGAAAAGAAAAATGAATTTGAACGTAATGCTGTGGAACACATGGGAATTCTAAATTTCTCCGAACGTGGCAAAACAGGCGGGATACAATCATGTAAAGGATGAGTCACATCTCCAGCAATATTCAAAAAAAGCTTGAATGCTAAAATTGCCCTTATATAATGAAGGGGAACAAAGTAGCAACAAGGACATGATTTAGCGGAGCAAATCAATCGATGAGACGTATTTTGAATGCGCTCTAACATGTCAGATTGATAGGCATGCATATCTGTGCAATGGTGCACAGTTGACTTTGCTATTTGATTATATGGTCATTCGCCTCACATAGCGTTATTTCAATCTGATTGAAGCACATAATGACAGCAAGTCAAGGTGCGATTAGCGACATCAAAGACAGGTTTGAAGCATCTGAGAATATTCTTCTAATACGTCTAGCAAGGAAGTATGTAGTAGTAGTGGGTTGTGCAAAGCGGCGCCCCTCCTTTGAAGTACGACGCATGCCACATGCTCTGCCTAAATCCCACAGAACCAATTGATGGAGAAATCAGAAAATGCAAGCACCAGATATATTTCGTCCGTCGGGCTTTCTCAATGGTGACAATTTTACAAGTGAAGGCATGTGTTGCTGTAACGTCATATGATTATGTGCATATGGCACATGTTGTTTGAATGCACCAATTATATATTTTTTCAATGACAAATATTTAAACGAATTCAAATATATCTGCGTGTAAATTCCAGCAAAGTGTTTTTATAATCTTACACTGTGGAACTTTGGCTACAGTATGCATTAAGGATATCGAACTTAAATGCTGATCACTTCACGTATACGGCATGCACATGCTTGCGGACACATGAATGAAGACATGAATAGTCTATTGACATCTATTGATGACCATGACGGTAAAGAACAATAGGCTAGATGAAAGCCGCCATTCATGAAGAACACCGGTAAGTAAATAACTAAAGTATAGATTGTACAATGAAATGTCATGTTGTTAACATCAGAACAAATAAAAAATGAAATAAAATACGTAGAATAAAGTCAAAGAAGTAAAGACAAGAGGTTCGGGTCCATCCTGTGAGAATAGCGAATGTTCAGGTCAGTAACCTTACGACAGACATGACGAATAAAGTTATTAAGCCTCGATGTGCAGTCTCCATGAAAAGTCACAAGGTTGACTGTACTGGAAAGACCATTCGTGGGCTTGTTGAGTCCAGCGGGACGGGCCGATCTTAATCTGCTGATCCATTTAGACTCTTTTATCAGTCTTCAACGGTCAATGGCGTGAAAAGACATTCAGTTGCGGAGTGAAAGCCGGACAAATGCGGGACCAGTGGATAAGCATCGTTGCGATCAAGAACTGCACGTAAATGCTGACGAATGCGCTGTCTGAGAGCTCTGACCGACGTATCTGATGCCGCATAATTTGCAATCAATGATGTATATGCAGCAAGCATCTGAAAATACTCTTATAATACGTCTAGCAAGGAAGTTTAGAGTATATTGTGGAGGAAAGTGAGGATCTCTAGATCTCGACATGCTGCTCGCCATGATCGTTGACTCAAAACTCAGACCAAGTAATCAAAGCATTTATTATGTCACTAGAATTTTAGGCTTCGACAGTGGTGGTAGTAGTGAGTAATAAATACCGTCGGCCATAGAGTGGTCGGCGCATGTTGCTCACTGTGCCCGAATTCCACTAAATCGGTTTCAATTTTAAACCGATCAATTAATTTGTTAATCGGTTAAATCAATTTGTTTTCTGGAAAATAGCAAAACTTTAGATTTCAGCAGATTCAAAGAGATACCATTAATGCTACACCATGAATTTAAATTTTACAACCCTTGGTGGACAGCAAATTCCATCTCAGCATGATTTGCATTTGAATTAAAAGATAGTATCAAATTCAAATGGTCTGCATACTTCACAACAGCTGTGGTTTGCAACATGGCCAAGAAATCCGCGAAGAAAGCGGTAAACAAAAATGGCGATAATACTGTTCCCTGGGGAATACCAACTTGAGATTTTCAATGACGCAAGTCGGACAATTTGACGCAGAAAACCTTTCTTACCACCTGGATTCGTCACTTCAGATACGTGACGTGACGCAAGTCGGTCTTTATGACGCAAATGGTATATTAGACGCAAGAAGTATATTTGACTCAAGCTGAAGTAAATAAGAATTGAAGTTAGACTTTTTGACGCACTTAGCATATTTGATTCAAAATCATGAAATAAATTCTGAAAACTTCCTGGCGCGGCCGGACAATTTGACGCATTTAGTATATTTGGCTCAAAAACGATCGATAGTGCTATAATATCTAATATAATAATAGTATAATAATATAAATAATAGTATGTAATATCTAAATATACTGTCAGAAGTTCCCTCGACAATTTTTTGTATAGAATTTGTAAAGCGCTTATCTCAAAAGAACAAGTTAACATGGAATCAAATAGGACTATATTAAATGATGCCCAAGATTAACAATGTTAGTTCAAACAGCGGTTCATGGTAGATTTAGCACATCAGAAATGAGGCAGCTTCATACTTTCTTCTGATTGAATGACATCCGCTGTTTAGAGTTATCTGTTAGGCTAAATTGTTCAAAGTTTCAATGGCCATCACATTATAGGCCAAATGAGCTCATCGCAGGAGTAATTTTCTGTCATCTGGAGCATTCAACGTAATCGAAATATAATTTGCAGAATGTTCGAATCGATTAATTAGAAAATTGCCATCTTATGTCAAGAAATGAGACCGGAAAGTTGACACTGTGTTTATCAGGAGGGTAACGGCATGACCTGAATAGTAGACCTTGCCTACATTCTTTGGCTTATTCAAGGGATCGTCAAGTAGGCATGTCATTCCTTGAAAATACATGAAACTGAAGGAATTGAAACTGAGAAAATGGTTGAGGTCTAATTTTTGTAATGTGAATTTAGCAAGGTTGTGGAGGGGATCACAGTATGGAAGTTAGAATATCCGAAAACAATATTGTCAATAAGAACTTTGTAAAAGGATAAAACAGTAGAGCATTTATCTAGGCCTAACACCAAGTGAGCAAAAATTGGAGGATAAGCTTGGCAACAAATGACAAATCTAAATAGGGCAAAGAGCAAGTATAGAAAGACATCAGATGTCACCTTCCTTTCAGGTTATGTTTTCAATAATCTTTTTTATTTTCTTGATATCGTTGTTTATGAATTGAAGCCAAGGTAGGTTACCAAAATTCACTCTAAGCATTCGATAGGTCTCTGAGGATCTTAGAGATATTTTTAAAATGCTGGGATAAGAAAATGATAAAATCTAAAAAAACTAAAAATCGCAGTAGCCAGAAATGGTATGAATACACAATGCGATAATTAGACTTCTGAAATATCTTTCACATGCATGGATGCAGATATCATCATTACGAGAAAAAATTGTTGTCTACTTTCGTCGGCATAGTACCATAGCTGAGTTACGCATAATGATAATGCTGAAGCGCTATACAGCATTATCACTGTCGCCTTCTTTAAATCGCACCCCTCCGAGCAAACGGATATCCGATCAGCATACTTCTCCAGGTATCCACGGATCTTCACGGTTGAACGGATGCTACGTCAGGAGCCGTTTGGATATCCAGTTTCCAGTCTATCTCCGCGGGTAACAGATTTTTATCCCAAGGAGACCGCATATTACCAGTGGATATGCTTGATATGCAACCGATATCTGGTTCGTTGTTTTCTGACGGATATCCGCAGGGTTGCCGTGGGTATGGGGATTCTGTGGGGATACCCATGGGTATGGGGTGGGTATGGGTATTGAGGCCATCCCCACAGCTACCATAGCGCTTCTATGGGGATTCTGTGGGGATTCTGAAGATTTTTGACATTCAATAGAAGCAAGCTGACATCATATCACACAAACAACTTCGATGTTGTATTACAAGGCATCACGCAGCCTACCCATCTCACCACTTCAAATGCATGAAATGTCAATGCTGATCATTTTCACATTAGTATCACGCGTTAAATAATTTTGAATGACTTATAATGATAGTTTCGAGTGTGTCAAGGACGTCTGAAGTGGAAGAATTCTGGAAGTCTCCTTTACTGCAGAGCCGAATGGAGACTTACAAATATTAGGTCTATGTAGCTCAGATAAAATTATTTGTGATATAAGTAAGCTTGCGTGATGAATGCGATTAATCATAATAACCTAGAACTCTAACTAATTGCGATATAGAAGACCTGTTGGGTCCAACCGACAAAGCAAGACACATAAAGACGTTGAATGATTTTTGTCGGATATATGAACAGGGTGATAAAGATTTCTCACACCAAATCATTCAACTGCAAGCCATCTACTCGCATTGCAGTCATAGTTATAATGAAAGCTCAGATTTTCACTTGTTCGCGACTTGTCAGAACTTTTATTTTCATCTGATAGGCATCCTTAACTGTACACTCCAGTGTACCTCAATAAATGATTTATTGTGCTGTATTTCATCACCATACACAAATGGGTCAATATACCTCCAAATTCTTGTGCAATAATTCGGTGACATAAGTGGTCGAGAAAATCAGGACGATTTTCATCGAAGTCTGTATCTATAATAGTACTGTAGATTAGATTGATTCAAAGCTTTTTCCTTCACCACGTGTGGAGGTTCAAAGTTCAAAGCTTTCTACTGCGAAACAATTCTAGACTTGAGATGCATAAAGGCCAAACTCTGGAGATAGAATTACCAATGATAGCTAAGTTAATTTAATTAACGAATATTAAACGGGAATATTCACACATATGAACATGGCATGATTCACTGAGCAATAAACGATGGGTATAACACGCATTGGTAGAGCGCAAACATATAGTGAAGGTCTACATAAGAATTTTTGACAAGTGACTTTTTTGTGACAGAATGACCATTTTGAAGTACTGGCAGTGTAGCAACATCTGATTTTATTTTAATTTATGTTCAACCCTGTCTTTGTATGCTGATGGACTTCCTATTATTTGAAAATATCACCTCTATAGGCAACCAAACGAATAAAAAACTCACATTGGGAACCCCAAATGCCAACTTACAGGACAGTCCAGGATTATATTCTCACAAATGGGACATGTGAAATTCGTATGTAATCTATCGAAACAGCCAAATACATGCACTTAGCATTATTTGCAGTAAAAATCGAGTCTTCACGAAAAGCAGCTGACTAAAAATATTGTTGGGACATCAAGGTCCTTCAGGATCTAAACTAACAGTTAAAATGTCAATAGATACTCGTATATTGATAAATATTCATGCTTGCTTTTATGAAACATACTGGACTTAATCACGATTGTCTACAGCGAGGAATTTAAGCATAGCTCTTTTGAAATGAGTGTGCTTATATTTCCTGAAAATGTTTCGCATGGCATGTATACATGATGTAATATAATACTAGATTTGATTTTACTTGATGTAGACTGGTTGCTTAGTGTTATAACAGAGAACGGTAAATGGCGAATATAAGAAACATCGAAATTTCAAAATAGCGTACAATGCAATGCTCGAGTGTTGTGCAGAACTAAATATATACTTTAATTAATATTTCATCTCAAATTTCATTGGTACGAGCTAGTATTCAATGATGATTACCATGCACTTATTTACTGTATGTCGGCAGTAAGAGACGTAGATCAAATCGATTATCGTGTCTCCTTCCCGACTGTTGACACTTATTATTCAGAGAAGATAAAACATCAAATATATAAATCCTTGCTTATGAATAATGGTTGAATAATTCGATGCATGAAGTGGGACTCATTCAATTGTTATGATCTTCCGATTATTAATGTAACATAATAAGTAGCTAAATTTCAAAGTGTAGAAGCAGTGTAGAATACATTTCTAATAATATGTTGCGGTACTTCTATTCTTTCGAATCCCAACATTTTTCAAGTTTTCCAAAATCATTAAATTTCGCCAAAGTTAGTCACATCGGGTTAGAATAGACTTGATCTGTCGCTGAGTGACAGTACAACACCACTTAGAAGTCTTACTTGAACCCTGGGATGAAGGATTGGTTCCTTGCATACTCAGTTAGAATACAAGGTACAGCTGTGATCATGAACTTCGTGTGATCGTTGTCTACAGACAAATGACGAGCATTTGTCTAATTCTGAGGTTGTGAATGTTCTACAAGTCAGATAAGAGGAGTTTTACACACTCAACGCTATGCGACGTTAGTGAGACTGCTCTTAGGAGCAAGAGAAGATCGTTGACGATGCAACACTTCCGGGTGTCAACAGCAGAAATGTGGGGGGGGGGTTAACCATAGAAGCACCTATGTTGCCAAGTAAGTGACACAACATGACGGCCCTCCTAACGCCCACGATGGAGCAATGGCATTCCAACTCAATATGTAGTCTGTCTCATTATTTTGGCAGGTATTGGAAATTAATTCTTAACAATTAACATCTAAAACATCTGAAAATGAAATGTCAGAAAATGAATTCCTCGAATTGTCTGACTTATTACATTGTGAACAAGTCACTACATATAAATAAAATATAATATTTTATTGTAATTCCTATCTAGAACATTTTGATCAAATCATTAGCAGTGTCAGATATATTGATTGGGAGTTTTCTTCTTACTTTCTGAATTGCTTCTATTATTCTGAATTACTTTCTAAAGCTTTCTGGAGAGAAAAATGTTTGTCAATTTATCGCCAATACATCTTGATTCTTATCAGCTACTGAGATAAAAAATTACAATTCGATTACTTAGCAATTTTAAGCACACTATTTCATCACAATTTCATTATCATTCAAATTTAACAACGATTATGAAGGTCAAGTCAGTAAATTGAAAAGCCATGAAAATCACGGAATATTAGCACCGTTGCATTACTTCATACGCAAGCAATTAGCATCAATGCATTTTGTCGTCATTAAGTGAAATTCATAAATAGGAATATTGGTTGTCTAAATGTTGAAAATAACTATCCATTTCATTTATCAGGACGTCTAGTGCAAAAGTGAAATGAATAAAGAGAATATGTCGCTTAAATTCCATTTTAGCGCAAAATTTATTCAGTTATGTAATAACTTTTATAATTGCAGTTTATGATTCGATATGTTTATTCAAATTAGAAAAATCATGCACCATCTTGAAGCCAATGCTCTCCTCAACATTACCAAGCTGTAAACATCATATTAGATATCCTTCAATATTGCTATTAAATATTCAATCTAGCATCATCCCTAGCAAGGTCTCGACCTTGCTAGGGAATTTGCCAGATTTTGGACATAGCGCTAGGGTAGTACTAGGCTAGCACTAGGATAGTTACTATCTCTATTAATACGACAGCCTAGCGCTAGGTCTCAGACATAGTGCTAGCCTAGCGCTACCCTCTTGCTACCTTTATGAATACGGAAGTTGTTGCTAGGCTAGCACTAGGGTAGAGCTAGGCTGGTGCTAGGCTAGCGCTATCTTTATTAATACGGCCCCTGGTGTCCTCTGCTGACAGCTTATTGTTTGCCATTTCCAATAGCAAGCGATACACGAATTATCCATTCGAGAAGGAGCAAGTTGTCTAATTCTGTGATGTGTCATTTCGATATTAGGGCTACATATAACCCTTCCTTTCTAGCAAACCGAAGACGCCCGCCGATGAATCTAATTCTGTGGTCGCAGCAAATCGTTGGCAAGGATGCTTTTGATCTAAATTGATGTCTCAGGGTTCTTGAACAATAAACAAGGAAATCGACAAATTGTCACAGATTGGTGTTTGCAGGATCGCTTCTTGTTTCATTGTACCCACTTCGACATGCAGGAGCACAGCAAACTGTCATTTCTGTGAGCACCCGCTACCTGAGACAGAAGCCATCTGAGTAATAATTTTGCTGCAGGAACAATGTTGACTGTTTGATAGGCGTCACTTGTTTCCACAGTCACTGATCGTGAACAATTCTCACTCGTTAGTTAGATCGAAGCACACGTCGTCATTACCACTTGCATGCTGACTCACTGAATGTATTGACATTGATGTTTCATCATTTTACGTGTACTTTGTGAATTTAAGTTCGATAATTCTAGTTCTTTTGCTTAGAACTCAGATTCATACTTACGTGGTGTGATCCAAAATGTCCCGGACTAACCTACTTGCAGATAACCTGTGATAACGAATACTACTTCAGATGTAAATTTAGGTCTTTAAGGCATGAGAAATATGGTCGCCGAAATTTTTCCGGTCAGTTTTCTATTTTTAAAAAATATTTTTACATTTTAACATGAATTTCTGTATTTTCTGAATTGATCGAGATCCGATTTGTCTTATTGTTATAGTTAGATTGATTTTGATTTGTACCTTATTTGACGGATATCTTTGCCATGAATATTGCACGTCTTTTGTTAATTGCTTCATGTGTTACGATATCAATCAGTGAAGTTCATTCAGCACGCATTCATTAAGAAATCCGTGTCAACGATGGTTCTTTGTTCTATCAGTTTTCATGATGGATGTGACAAGCGTGTCTTCAGTCGAATATCGCAGTGTGATACGATACCTCCTGATCCGCGGCTTCGCTAATGGTGACATTCTAAAGGAATTAAGCCTGGCATATGGAAGCAAAGCTCCATCGAGAACTACTGCTTATTTCTGGATAAGCGAATTTAAACGCGGAAGACAATCTGTGGAGCAAGATTTTTCAACTGTTGGTCGGCCGCAGGAGATTCCGGAAGAGAAATCGAGTCAGTGCGATGAAGTGATTACAGCACACAGAAGGATAACCATCCGTGAGTTGTCAAGAGAGTTGCGAATCAGTTATCACTCCTGTCATGACATCATCGCAAGACTTGGATATCGCAAACTGGCATCACGTTTCGTACCGAAGTTTCTATCACCTGAAATGAAGGAGAACAGACTTCTGGCGGCACAGTCAAATTTGGATCTCCTCGAAATGCACGGAGATCAGTTTCTGAACTGCATCCTTACAGAGGATGAAACACCTTTAAGTTTGTATCTGCCTCAAAGTAAGCGAGAATCTGCAAGAGTGGCGAAAATCAGGCGAGTCTGCCCCTTTGAAAATGCGATCCGGAACATCACATCGCCGGTCGTTGATGCTGACGGTCTTTTGGAACGCTTCGGGAATCCAACTGGTTGACTTTGCGGATAAAGGAGTAAGAATCAATAGCGAATATTATTCCAATCTGTTATCTGAAGCGAGGAAGAAAATAAGAAAGCCACGAAACATTCCCCTCTACTTGCTTCATGACAATGCTCCGATTCACACCTCGCAGGAGACAACCAATGCCTTAACGAGAAACGGATTTCAACTATTGAGCCATCCTCCTTATTCACCTGACTTGGCCCCAAGTGACTTCTATCTGTTTAGATTCCTCAAAAAGCATCTTCGTGGACACCATTTTGAATCGCCAGTTGAACTGCGGGATGCAGTTACTGAGTTTTTTGATTCTTTGACACCGGAATTTTTTCATAAAGCTTTTTGTGAATTGAGACTTCGTTGGCAAAAAGTGACGAATGCTAACGGCTCATACATTGAAAAGTAAACTGTTTTCTGGAACAAAACATTTGTTTTTCCGTTAGTTATTAGTCAGGTTATTAGTGATAGCTTAACTGTCAAGTTAATCTAAATATATTAATTCTAAATCGCTAGAATTTATAGGAAAATCTTGAAATTCAGACAAAAATGTTTGAAAATTTTGAAAAAATAGAAAACTGACCGGAAAAATTTCGGCGACCATATTTCTCATGCCTTAAAGACCTAAATTTACATCTGAAGTAGTATTCGTTATCACAGGTTATCTGCAAGTAGGTTAGTCCGGGACATTTTGGATCACACCACGTAAGTAGGACTTCATGATTTACAGTGTAGATGTAATGACTTGTATACTCTTATGTATTGTTATAGAAGCACTGACAGCATGATGCCTCATACGTGCCCTGGCGACTTGCTTACGGAAAGGAATGCTTCAAATGATAAAGATATTGCATAATACAGATTTTTTTATAAAAAATGGATCACCCTTAAACATCGCCTTAACTTCAACTTTGTCTAACTCCGCCAAACTTGAACGAATTTCTCTGAAATTTGGAAGATATGTCAGTTGTGCTTACTAATATCATTGTTGGAAATTTCAAGCATGAATATTGAGTTGTTTTCCTGTTATAGATAAAAAAGTAGTAGATAATTTGATCTTCATTTAGCAATGTTACACAAAATCATACCTCACTCTTATAAAATTACATTTGTTTCCTTTGTTATGTAATATGTTGTTCTACAAGCCAAAAGCTATCAAGCAAAACAAAAACAAAGAAAATCGGTCAATCAGAGACAGTATAGCACCATTATTCATCAACAATAATGTAACTGCTACATGTGATTAACTGGACTTCATGTTCCATAGGTTCCTGACTTCGTTGCGGTGGTGTTGGCAGCACTCCTGATTGCTTTCAGCTAGAAATCTATCTCTTACCGTTTGAAAACAATTCAAAGCACAAATGAACAATAACGCGATCCAACAATAACATCCAAACGTAGAGACCGCCTAATTTTGAAATTTGTTAAAGTTGATCCAAGTCTCTCGTTAACTGAGATGGCTGCACTAGTCTCGTCTATTTCTAAGTCCACTATTCGTAGAAGACTTATTGAGTCGAATTTCAAGAGCTGTAAGAGGCCCTCTCAGATCGAATTATCGTATCAGCATACAAAAAGACGTCTCAGATGGGCAATGAGTCATTGTTACTGGCGAAATCAATGGGATCGGGTTGTCTGGTCTGATGAGGCATCAGTCCGTCTGAAGGATAGTGATGGCTTAGGACATTATCTTGGCCAACTCGTTCTCCTGATCTGAATCCCATAGAAAATGTATGGAGTATTCTAAAAAGTAACGTTCGTCGTTCACTGCTACCTACAGATGGCGTATCACAACTTACTTCACTGTTAAAAAGAGAGTGGAGAAAGTTAGATCAGTCAAAAATCAACGATATCATCACATCAATGCCTAGACGAATTGGTAATGTCATTGACAATAAGGGTAGGGCCACAAAATATTAGCTACTTAAGAACCGTTACTGTATCATAGCTTATCAGATTATATATGGACATTTAAATATATTAGGGACATGAAATAACATGAAAAATGCTTTCTGTATCATACTTATGTTTTATTTAGTCAAATTTTAGGATGATCCACTTTTTGTGAAACGGACTGTAGTTACATTTACATGCAAAAATGAATATTCATGACGTTGGCAACCACTCGTCTGCGAGCCATGAGTCAAGTCTTTCCGATTGAATAATTCTTTTTATTTTCCCCAAAGGTCTTCTGCTTTTCCGCATGAGTTACATGATTTTTGATGGTCAAGTACTGCACTGCTTATGTAGGCCTAATTACCCACATTTGCACTACGAAGTTAAGTGTTTAAAAGATTCAACATGTCAATTCTAATTGGGCAGCAAGATCAATTTCGCACAACTGATCCGATTCAACCCAGTTTACCGCATCATGAATGTATAAGAAAAGCTTCTTCCAAGTTACTATGTTTAATAGTGAAGAACCTTTAATAACAATTTTAGTAGGCCTATTAGAGGAAAAGTAGTGGCAGCTGACGAGAGGCATTTTCTGAGTTAGTACTGTCAAATAAAGAAAATTAGCGATTCTTTAATTCAATTAGTGAAAATGAAATTAATTTTTAATTACCAACTCAAGGCTTGATTTGATCCGACATCAACAGACGTGAGGTTATTCGCACGCAATGTTCCGTGTAAATAACCAGACAACTGAAGATAAGATACTCCCACGTAAAATTGGGTGCAAGCAGCCACAACTATGCGGTGAGGATTTCAGACGCAACAATTCGTCGAAATGGTAACTTTTTTACTGAACGGTTAAATTTTTTCCATGGTCACTTCAAATATTCCGCACAATAAGTGGTTATCTACTGAAGACGTTACCAAAGTTTCATAGTATCAAATTCATAGGAAATTTTACAGTTTTTAGCATATAGGGCCTACATGTAACGATATACTGAATCTGTCTTTTTAGCAATTTGTAGTCGCTGCTCGTCGGCGATTTCAAGATGATCATCATTATTCTTCAGTAATTGTATAGTTTTTAATTTGATATGAAGTCAACATGTTTGAGAACATGTTAGCAAGAGAGCAACAGCCGGGTATTCACAGTATTCACAGTGAAATAATAACAATTCTGACAGATTTCGTGGCCAAAAATGATTTGTCATGAACCTGAATCATCGAATTTTTCGCCACTTCTTTCACGTTTTCCTCACCTCCAAGAAATGGCCATGGTTTTCAAGAAATTTCACCATTATGACACATAGAAATTGAAAGTTTGAATTGAATAATTTATTAATACTATAATTGAATGATGCTCTCCTTTGGATAAATTATATTGCTGATGGGTGTCTGATGCCTTGAGCAAAACTCCCGTGGCAACTGCTTTTCATTTCTAAACAATGCCCAGTAAATTTCCGTCATGAAAAAATGCTATTCATGTCTATTACTTTCTTGGAGATTTATGTGCATTTTTATCAACATCGTGAAGCAGTATGAGGCAATCAGTATTCAATAGTCTATACTGCACTTTGAAATGCCTGTGTCAGATGAATATGTACGGTGGAATTAATTGATAATTATTTCCAACGTCTAGACATAAACTTGAATGAACTGCATTCGAATTTTAATTGGCACAAGTGATCAAACCAAAAGTGAAACGTTTTGTGGTTTATTCTATATAGCTTTATAATACAAATTTCGGTTGAAGGCCTTTTGTGAATTGATGCAGCCTATGATGTTCCAACCAACGAAATCAAATCTACATCCAAAATTCGTATATAATCTATTAAAACAGCCAAATACACGCACTTAACATTATTTGCAGCAAAAATCGAGTCTTCACGAAAAGCAGCTGAATAAAAATATTGTTGGAACATTAACCCATTCCGTACCATCCATAGAAATAATAAGCGTAGAAGGCTGAAATTTTGGTTAGTAACTATGTTTTATCCTATTACAGCATAAATGAAGCGATTTTGAATTTGGGGCTCTGTGTAAAGAATTAGGGGGTGGGACTTTAAAGTCCCAGTAGATTTCCGGGGGTCCGTTCGTTCTCTATTTTTTTCATTATTTTATCTATCTATGTACGTTGAATGTCATGGAACATGTGTAAGAATAAATAATAAAATGATAAATCTATATTTTGATATTTATACTTTTAATTTATTACATGGAATTGTTCAGAGAATAATTGAAATAATTTATTCTCTAAATGTAATATATTACATTTATATGAAATAAATTCATTCTAAATTTTTTCTGGCAAAGATTATAATTTAGCAGCCGTATTTTTTATAAGTGTCCATTTCTCATGCCAAAGCAAAGAAAAGCGATTGATTTTTCAAATTTTGAGTTTAATAAATTCATTCAAGCATCCCATTCACTCTAGTCTTACATGTTGTGGAATTCCCAAAAACAGTCAACATGAATGCTCACGTTGCATTTTGGGCAGTAGTATGTGGACCTGTTATCGCCTGGACGCTTGTCCTCTGTACACTTTTTGCACCGTCCCCTGTGCCCCTTGTCATGCTTCCTGATGCAATGTCCAATATTGGCGTACCGAACATCGTGAACAAGCTTCCTGAACATTTTGAGTCTCTTAGTATGTGGCGCAGACACAGCAATTTGTCTGGGTACTGTAAGAGAGTACTTCCCGTGGCACTTGATCAAGCTCTCCGATAAATCCCTCACAAAGTTGAGGTAACTATGCTCATGCTTGTTGAAAGGGATTCCTTTAATCTTTAGTGCCATGTTTCGTAAACGCCAGGCGTTTACAGCTGCCACGTTGATCGACCAGGGAACAAAGCAAACCACCACTTCTTCTTGATCGTGCAACGGTACAGGGCCACCATTCCATGAAGCAAGTCAACTCCTCCCATTTCTTCATTATATTTAGCAATCATGTGGGGTCTGTTGATGAATGTCTGTCCACCTGCTTGCTTGCTGTACCTTTTGGCCTGTCCTTGATTAGGCTCATTGCCCTCATCCTCGATCTCTTTGGTCACGTTGTGGACGTTGCTGGCCACATACACAGCCTTGTTGTCTCTCCAGACTGTACATACATGGTCGTTCTGGTATACCGTCCTCGAGCTGCCTCTTTCCATTTTCTCAACAATTTTGGAGTCGGGTAAGGGCACTTGATGTAGCCGGTTTTTCCGGAGGGTTCCCGTTCCGCCGATGCTAAGGTTGGAGAGCTTCTGCAGAAGAGGAAAGGAGGTGAACAAGTTATCGAAATAAATGGAAGAACCCCGTTGCACTCCAGCCTTCTCAACCAAGCTAATGACTACATTTGGTCCTTGGCCGAGCCCAACGTCAGCAATATCGGTGTCGCACCCACAGTAAGGCTCAAAACACAAACCCATGCCTTCAGATAAGCAGATTGTCCACACCTTGAAGCCATACCTGAAAATGGGGAAAACAGTCATAAATTTCAACAGTTAAAAAGATACATGATGGAGGTTGTGCTATTTAGATATAATATAGGTCTACATGTCTACTTTTTCAATACTGCTTTATCAATAGGCCCGACTATCCGCGATATTATCAAAGTAAAGAAAAAAATCTTGATTATGAAAGTTAATGATTATTGTCAAAGTTGTCTGGAAATCTGCTGCTCACCTATTGAGCTTGCCTCTGATGAATTGTTTTGTGTTGTGGCGACCGAAGTACGGAATCATTGTCTCGTCTACTGAGAAGGAGCTTATAAGTGGAGTGTACTTGCTGGCCTGCGCATTGAGATTCTTGAAAATTGGGCGGACTTTATAGTATCTGTCATTCCCAGCCTGACCATTATCGGCGTAGTGGAGACAACTAAGAATCCCTTCAAACTTGCTCTTGCTGAAAATAAAAATTATGTGATTTAGCAATTTACAGAACAAAAAATTATTACTTTGAATTGTTACTATATCTGTTACTGCTTGCTTATACCGGGTGAGTCAAAAGTCTTTGCCAACTGAAAAGAACATCTGCTGCAATAAATGCTGAAATAATCAATCTACGTTGCTTATGTACGATTATGTTACACTGAATGTATTTTGATGAAATTAATTACCTTATGTTATCAGCAACCATCTTGTTGTGCACATATCCCTCTGCTCCCAGCAAAGACGACGTGAAGGCAAAGTGTTGTAGCCAGAGAGCAGCATGATTCCCTCGATAACGCGCACACTATCCACAGTCACTTCGGCCTGCCATTTGGCCCATGGTTTACTTTTATGCTGCTGCGCATACAGTCTGGATTGTTCAACGATCAGCTCGATAAATTCGTCTGGCATCATCTATTTGTAGAATAGAAGTGGTTGATCGATGCTTATACTTTGCAAGTATTATAAGATTGGGGCATTTTCGTCATAATCAAATTGTGGGACTCTTGCACCAACCTTCCTCTCATCGCGCTTTAACCATCCGTCGAAACTAGATTCCGCCATCGCAGCTCTACCCCCACGACGCGAGGGTGTAGGTTTACCTCCATAAGTAGGCCTGTATGTCGAAGGTGCAATAGGAGTTGCTGTTGTTCCCCTTGGTATATGAGTAGCTAGGATCGCTGAATTCTCATCCTTCTCCTCCACTTCTTTTTTGTCCTCGTCTTGGATGTCTCCTATAATTTGATCTTGTTCATCCATCCCTCTCATACCGATTATCTGTAGTGTCTTAGTGGCCTTTACACCGATCTCGGCAGGGGCAAGCAGAGCACCCCCGAGGTAGAATATCTGGGTTTGTAGGCTGAATGTTTTCATCCTCGTCTTCTACCCCATCATCGCAGTCTGTGTCACCGTTTTGGTTCACGGGTGGCTCCAAATAAATTCGATATTCCTCCGTGTGATTATTGTCCTCATCATCGAACGCTAGCAGTCGATCCAAAACGTCATTCGCACAAAGTTTTCTCTTCCTGAAAAAGCAAATAAAATGATAAAGTATTGTGTTTGCATATATATGTAAATATATCCATTTGAAATAAGTTTTGATGTCAATGTTTATCAATTTTTTCTTCATTTGAATTACGATTGAAATAAGTCAATTTTACTACGATTTCATTTTGATTTGATATTTTGTGTAATGCAAGATACTTACTCAATCAATATCAACAGGCATGAAATGTGACATTAAATGATGCAACTGTTTAGGCCTAGGATAGCAAATCGGATTGTACGTAAATTAGAAATAGGTTGAATACATTAGAATACATTCTTATGCTACAATTGCATAACTGTCAATATAAAATGGAAACATCAAATTTCCATTCATGCTTGTGAAATATGAAATAATCAAATGACTGATAGGTTAACTCACCTTTGAAACGAAGGCATTTTTCAAAATGATTGGCAAGTACAGAATTTGTCACTGTAATCTTCAATTGTCTTGTATTTAGTACAGCAGGAAACCTTTTATAAACTTCAAAATTTGATAAGCAAAAAATTGTGTAATTCAAATTTATCTCAATTGAGGACGATAGCGATATTTGAATCGCAGCTTTGCCAGCAAAGATGTCATTTGTTTTCAAATTCAAATTTGTCTCATATCGATAGCTTCGAAGATATCTTGATTAGCAAATTAGAAATAGGTTGAATACATTAGAATACATTCTTATGCTACAATTGCATAACTGTCAATATAAAATGGAAACATCAAATTTCCATTCATGCTTGTGAAATATGAAATAATCAAATGACTGATAGGTTAACTCACCTTTGAAACGAAGACATTTTTCAAAATGATTGGCAAGTACAGAATTTGTCACTGTAATCTTCAATTGTCTTGTATTTAGTACAGCAGGAAACCTTTTATAAACTTCAAAATTTGATAAGCAAAAAATTGTGTAATTCAAATTTATCTCAATTGAGGACGATAGCGATATTTGAATCGCAGCTTTGCCAGCAAAGATGTCATTTGTTTTCAAATTCAAATTTGTCTCATATCGATAGCTTCGAAGATATCTTGATTAGCTTCATCACAACTTCACTAACAAGGACATGATCAAATTCAAATCTATCGCACATTGAGAGAGATCTGTCGTTTGATCTATATTGATAATTAGATAGGCTGCATTCATATTGAGAAAAATTGTTGTATGTAAATCAAACGTGTACAGATTTATTGTCGAGTAAATGTTGCTGAAGGATTCACACGTTCAATTACGAAACTATTGTACTGAACGCCAAAATTTCTTCACACATTCTCGGACGCAATCAGTCTCTGGAACCTTCGGAAATCTACTGGGACTTTAAAGTCTCACATGTTTTAAATCAATAGTATCAAAGCACAGAAGATTCTTTCAAAATCTTATTTATGAATGTAGTATACTGCCACAGAATCTGAAAGAATGCAGTGAACGGATATTTCATGTACCCATTTCGTAGCGTGAGAATTTGATTTTTTAGCAATTTTAAAAAATTTGCCATTTTTGTCCATTTTGTACCATTGGTAGAAACAAATATTTTCAACATCTCTTTTTGTTGATATGTTATCAAATTGATCTCAAAATTTAAAAAACATGATAAAGTGGGACTTTAAAGTCCCAGTGGTGCGGAATGGGTTAAGGTCCTTCAAGACTTAAACTAACGGTTAAAATTTCAATAGATATATTGATAAATATTCATGTTTGCTTTTATGAAACATACTGGACTTAATCACGATTGTCTACAGCGAGGAATTTAAGCATAGCTCTTTTGAAATGAGTGTGTTTATATTTGCTGAAAATGTTTCGCACAACATGTATACGATTGTAATATAAGACTAGGTTTGATTTTACTTGATGTAGACTGGTTGCTTAGTGTTATAACAGCGAACGGTAAATGGCGAATATAAGAAATATCGAAATTTCAAAATAGCGTGCTATACAATGCTCGAGTGTTGTGCAGAACTAAATATATACTTTAATTAATATTTCATCTCAACATTTTAATAAGGCCATGTTTCCTTTAGTCTACATGTACATGTATAGTTGTTGAATTTTTATACAAATGTGTTTCCTTTAAGGGAACAGAAATGCAAAAATTGTACCCTTAAAATAATTCTGTAGCAAAATGAAGTAGGATCGACATGGTCAATAACTAAGTTAAGTGAACCAAAACTCCAAAGTGAGTAAAAGAGGAAGTTTGAAAAACACAAACTGATCAATAACCGATTTGTTATAAAAGCAAAGAAATAAAGACAATGCCTTCATACTATCAAAAAGAAACATTTCGAATTAGAATAGCGTTTATGGTAAACTACGTTATGAAAGTTTTATGGAAAAAGGGTGTCATGTCTCATGAATAATTAAAGAATGAAGAGCGCAATGAGAAGAACCTATGTAAACTGTACGTGTAAGCTGGCAGCAGACGACAAAAACTTACGAATCGGTAGAGATAGATAAAGAACACTTATCGCTAATGCAACCAAATGATTCAGGCAAATGTAAATTTGCAAGTCAAATGCGTTTGCATCTATTCCTTGCTTGAATGAGCATTTAGTTCAATTTTCGGTACAATGATTTCTAGGTGGCAAGCCAGAATCAAGGCTCAATAATGGTAGAAAATATATGTCACTACAATTTTAAAGAGCAATAGGCCTATACCGAAGATAGAAAAGAGAAGTCATAAACGTTACAGCATGCAGTCGGCGACTTTCTTCAAGGACTCCCATTCCGCACCTCCGGAGTCAAATACGGCCTTCGAATCGTTGAATGCTGTGCAGAAGTTGCATATTATATATAGATATCCGTGCTATCGGCAGTGCATTCTGGCTATCCACCTGGTATCCCTTAGCTAACAGCGCACATGTAACAGTCGCGACTCCCATGTCCGTTAGCTACCCCTACGTTCTCCTCTATTTGATTTCGATATTCGTTGGTTATTCATTCGATACGTGAAGCTATCCTCAAAGCTGAATAATCCAAAAACCAACTAATCCTCAGATCGGACAGATAATTGTAATATATAATCCGATAATCTATATTGTAAACTGTAGTCCGGGGATCCACTGGCTTCTGGCACAATTTTTGGCTGAAAAGCGAATAACGAATCTCATCCCACCTGCTTACACGTCTACACAATTAAAAACAGTCATGCAATTCATGCAATAAGAGAAAAAGCAAGCAAAAATAACAGATGCCGACAAGCCTCAATCAACATAATTTTTAGTCCAGTGGATATAACAACGTATCCATAGGGATTCAAAACTACCGACTTTGAGGTATACATGAAAAATTACTGAAAATACTTGTATTTATCAACATAAGGGGGCTTGCCAAATGTGAATGTGGTTAGCATTTACAGACAGGTTTGCATGCATAGAAAATGACCTGAAGAAATTCCATATCAAAAATTATGGCTCTCTCTAGACAGTATTTTTAACTAAATAACCGGAAACATAGGAAAATTCAATTGTTTCCAAAAGATGCAATCTTCGTCCTTTTGCATTAAAATGTGTTTTTTATTTGATCGTGTCTGACAAGATGAGGAACCGAAAATTCATTTTCGGAAAACTCATTTTCCGCCTCGTTCCTTGCAGAATCTCGTTCTGGCTGTTTGAACTATTGGTCTTTCTGTGCAACTAGTGATCTTTGAAATCGTGCGATCAAGCCGTAGAAATGGATTATTCATGCATCGCATTCGACCGCTCTGTGTCACTCGAAAGGAAGTAGCACTGAAATCGATGACACATCACCGAGCAATAATAGAGTGGCAAAAAGAATGTTTAGGTTCACATGGTCCTATGGTGAAATGGTGAAAAGTTTTATTTAAGTGAACCTACTGCAGATAATTGTGGTGGGGATCATGCTCTTCCATAATAAAGTTGTCAATTCGAAGATGAAGAAAAACAAAAAATCTTTATTACGTTATGTTTCTGGTAACTTCTGTAGAATATTTTGGCCAATTATTGTAAAAACTGGCTAATTGTAAAAATTGCTGTAAAACCAATTACTGGCCAATTACTGTAGAAACAGGCTAAATTTCAAACTGCAAGCTATATCCATTATCATAACAATGATATGAGACAAGTCATTGCTCAAAATGATGCATCTTTCAATAAAGCACGAGGACCGAAGGTCTGAGTGCTTTATTTTCTTAGAGTATGATAATAAAGTATCTGATTAAAAGCATGTTTACCGTTTGAAAGCGGTGCTATATCTTCTCTTGGAAAATATAACACCGGTGAGGAAAATAAAGTTCAGTTATCCTGGATTCACATTTGTCTCAAGTTATCCTAATTACGAGTAAATTATGTACATCTGTGATTTACGGCAACTCTAATTTCACAGTCCCAGATATATTTCAAGCATTGCACCATTTCTGTGATGAATTTAATAGTTTTCTTAAGAAATAAAGCAATATTTTGAAAAATAAAGTCTCATAATGGGAATGAAGCATTCTTTGACTCATATTATTTGTGTCATCTCAACTTGGGATTACGCAGTTGTGAAACATATCTTCTCTTTCCTTTTTGGCACAATGTTGATCCATTTAGAAACTTTATCTGTCTAGAGATATGTCGGAATTCCAGGATTTGGAAAGTCCTGGGGATTGCAGTAATTTGTCCTTATATAGAAAAAACCTGTCATGCCTCAAGCAAATTCTCTTGTCATTTTATTATACCATTTTTTTGTGGTATAAATGCGCATATTAGTAACTCAAAAATTCTTGAGGTTGAAAACATGTGGTCAAAATTTAACTGGACTTGTAAATGTGTGCTTGACAAATTAAATCGTGACACACCATTATAACTTGATTTCCATCATGACGAATCATAAACCTATCTTATTAATAAAAAATAGCTCGAACTTGGATTCCCTAAATTGTGCTTACATGATCTTTCGAATTACGGATGAGATTGCCGAATGATTAAGAGTGCAAGCAAAGGTAATTGAGTTTTACTTCATATAGTGCAAATAAATATCACTCTTATAAACCTGAATCTACGATGACGCTGCAGCGAGGTGTAATGATGCATAGACTACACAGTAAGGAACGGCGAGCGATTTTCAAACAGTATCTGCTCTAAGTCGACAATTACACGGTGTGTGACAGAAGAAGATAATTGACTAACAGATGATGAGCTGACTAATCGGTCGCTTATGAATCCCGAACTTAAGGTTTATCTCCAACCCGTTATCACATACAGTTGTTACCATCCATCCACTCAGCTTATAGAAGCATAGAAATACTATCTCTTATTGAATAGCGCTGCATCATTTTTGCTGTTGAGAATGTAAAATGTGCATATGTTTATGACTACACATTAGGAATTCCAAAGTCTAGGAAAGTTTCAGTCCCTGATCAATGCAGAATCCCAGGATTGAACGATTCCCGGTTGGGATTGAGTATTGAGTCCTGCATTGAGTACTGCAGTCCTGGGTACTTTTCCAAATCCCGGGATATCGAAATTTTGGATCCCAAAAAATTACACTCTCGGGTTTACCAAACAGGTGTTGCTTTTTAATGGTGAATTAATATGGGTAGGCCCAATATGAGTGGCAGAATAATTTGATGTCGTTACTTGTTTGTATGTATAAATTATGCCTACATAACAGAATATCTACTTAAAATTCACAATTACATGTATGGTAATACTATTTTTTACATATTTTTTGTTATCGGAGAAATATGAATTATCATCTTCCTTTGCAGCACAGACTAAAAATTGTTTATTTTGTAGAACTGTTATCAGTATTCAATAATGAGCAAAATAATGAGATCAAAATTCAAATTATTATTGTATATGTTAAGACGTTCATAAATGTGGCGCATGTGAAGAAACGTATATGCCATGAATAATGTGTAAATATAGCCTACGTGTAAGTCATGAATTTGTAGTTCTCATCGTGCATATACATGTAATGTACCTTAAATGTCAAGACAAAGGCTACGAAGTTGCCGATAAATGATAAGCAACAAATGTACTAAAAATAACAAGCTTTTTTATATTAAATCCAAAACCGAGCAGACTTTGACAAAATTAAATGCACTTTAATAAGGTAATCAATTAAATCATTCCAATTATGTGAAACATTAGCAAGCAAACAATTGCAAGAAATTATTTCTTGCTATCAGCGATATCTTCTCAACATTCTAAGACGAACGCCGTTGAGCAAGTCAAGCTCAGAATGCTGAACTGTGTAATCGTTTTTATCCTTTTTTTTAAATTTTCTGTAGCTTTTATGACATGGACATTGTCAGTCAATGACGAGTTTACTGCAGCTATGCGTTTTGTGTAACAAAATTAGGCCTGCGCATTGTTATAATCGAAATTACACAGCCTTTGTAATCTTTATGATATAGCAATCAACGAATCGCAATAAGTAGGCTCAATCATCTAATATTCACTATTATTTGTTTTTCTTGTCAATCTCTGATCCCTGCCGCACATCTCTACTGGCGAATTTGCATAATTGTAATCTTGGATAAGTTCCAAAGAGCCTGCTAAAAAGAATGAACAGTCAATGGAACATTCAGACATTAAAAATGCACTTATAAATACTATGCTTATAGCCGCAGCACAGCGTTAAGATGCGCGACATTGCAGCACACCCGGTGCATGCAATAATGGGAAATAGCACGAGTGTTGTAGAAAGATAATTTATGGACCTGTGTAAGAGCAACCTATGTCATTTTTATCAGCTTTAATTAGGGTTTTAATTAAACAGAAGCCTGATTGATGACATGAATTAATTAAGAGAACGCAGATCGATTTCAAATAAGAGGCGCTACTAAAATTGACATCCCGATAAAATCAATATGGTTACTGTTCATACTATATTAACCAGGCCTACCCACAATTGAATTTTACGATAGTCTATTCAATATTGTTCTCCTGCTGTCTGCTTTTGTATTGTTATCAAATTGTGTGCTACTCCGAGAGGTAGGCGTATACACTAATTTGCGCTATGCTTTCGATAGCAAAATGCAGCTTCAACATCTGTTTCACGGCAGGCCTATGTGAAATGGAGAAGATTCTTTTCATGAACTCCTATACCTAAAATGCTGCCTCGTTCCTATAAGTATATAGTGCCGCTATATAGTTAACGGCTTCTTGACAAACATCCTTCCTTCCGGTCCATATTTCTCTACAGTCTTAAAGTTTATGTACATACGCATTAGGCTAATTATATTACTTAACTCGATGAATTAATTTATAGATTATTTACTTGTGTGACGATGACTTTGCTGTGCTTTGTAAGCTCACTGCTATGGACGCTTTTCATTTGAAGAAAAGTATAAAATTATAGTAGAGCATATTTTCTTGTCCATTCCTGTAAATGCGTCTACCTATTGAACATTATGCATAAGGCTTATATTCGTAGCAGTGATATGATGTTACCAAGTTTGTGTTTCATGTAAATTCCAATGAACAAACAGGCGAAGCATGCCCGTACACGCTTTCCAAAAGTTAGATGAAACTGAAGCAACTGCAAAAACGTGAATTGTGGTAGACGCCATTAAAGAAATGACACTATTTTATAGCGTGCAGCTACTTTGCTATAAGGGGCTGGAAATGGACACTCAATTTAGATATAATATTGAAATTTTGTTTCATAATAGGCATTAGAATGATAGAGTGGACCGGGTAAGCTGTTAGGAAAGTGACCTTGTAGAGAAGAATGTCGAATGAAAGTACCTCAAAAAGATAGCCCCTAACCTTGTTAAAGTATAGGCCCTAATATTCAATTCATAACACTATTTGTAAACTGCAGATAGCATATGCTTTTCGTAGTGAGTAAGTAGGCAGTTTTTTTACTTTTTTACCTACGCTTTTACTTTATGCGTGTCAATTCATCATCTCAAAATAAAGGATCATTTTCACAGTTTTCTGCTTGAGATTCGTGTGTGCTCTTAAGATTGCAGGCTTGTCAATACTTCATGATTTCTATTGATTTTAGCTGTAGAGAATTTTGCCATGGGAATGCTATTGTGCAAAAATCGCAAGCGTGACGCGGCAAAATTCGTTCCTTGAAGAAGCGTTTTTTCAAGTTGATAAATAAGTGGTGACTGAATTCGTGACGAGACACTGACAATTAAGTCTAGCTTTAAATGACACGCGTGTGATCACAGAACATTTAAGAAATCGCATGAGACTTGGCAGTTTTACTACCCTTTGTTTCTTTTCTGTACCCAGAAACTATACCAATATTTTTATATTTTGTGGGTCATTGAATAATGATATTTTGCGAACTTCTTCCAAATTATGGTTATATTATTGTGTAAATGGATATCATTTAATCAAGATGAATAATCCTAGGCTTTGTATGACAGTTAACTTGCCCTTTATGCAAGCATGTTGATGCAGTTTTAATTTTCTGTTTTTACTGCATTTGTGTAAAATTTTTGTATGCCGCAAGTGGCGACTAAAAATTGCTGAGAGTTGTTTGCCAAATCTGTGTGTCTAGTGCTTTATCATCATAGTGTCTAGCATAAACCAGAAAAAATTAATTTCTCGATTTAATATGATGGATTTATGCAAGACAGGAGGTCACCCTACTTTAGTCATGGAATTCGGCACCTTGACATTTTCCCACTTCAATTAGATTATGTTAGCCTATTTATTATCTTGAATAATAAATTCTTAGGGGACCTCGTCAACCAGTCCCTCTAATTCTACTAGGCCATATTTGCATGCAAGCCTAGGCTATATGGAATGGTAGAGACATTTTTTAACTTGCTCTGTGATGGTTAATCGCGATTGTGAATGCATGATTATCCCCTCCAGCCTATAAAGCAATCGAATCGTGAGTCGAATATTCAATATGCGTCAAAACGTCTGACTTGAGTCAAATAGTCCAACGCGTCAGAATACCGTCGTGAGTCAAAAAGTATGACTTGCGTCAGTAAGAATGAAAATCTTGAGTCTCAGAAACCGAAACCGGCGGAAAGCAATGAATGCATGTATTGAATACATCTTAGCAAAATTCACCTGTACACCAAATTTGGCGAGATGCGAGCGTGCGGAACAAAGTCCATTTGCGTCAAAAATCTGACTGCGTCAAAATGTCCAACTTGGCGTCATTTTGTTTGACTTGCGTCATCTGCTGACTATATGGTGTCGAAAAGCTGTGGGAATAGCAGTCTTTTAGTTTGACAAAGGAACGACGATCCGATAGGTAACTCTGAATTAGCAATATGAAACCTTTCGGCAAATTATATTCTTAACCAGGAGATCGTGATTCA
Source organism: Prostheceraeus crozeri (assembly GCA_907163375.1). Taxonomy (NCBI): domain Eukaryota; kingdom Metazoa; phylum Platyhelminthes; order Polycladida; family Euryleptidae; genus Prostheceraeus; species Prostheceraeus crozeri. The sequence goes on from CAJQUW010016396.1 coordinate 33,129, forward strand.
ATCATCATACCCGCAGTCAACCGCGAAACTCATCCACGAACGGATAATTGAGAAATTAAGCGCGGTCAACCGCCATAAATTAACCGCAATGGTGATAAAGAACTGCGAAAATGTCATTTAAGACAAAAAACTGCACTCTGGGTCCCATCGGATTTACATATGATTTTTTTATCCTGTCTGACAAAAAGAGGAATCCACTAGAAGTCGGCAGACGCGCAGACGCGCAGACTCGTGGTAGGCGTCTGATGTACATCATTCTGTGAAAGTCTCACTTTCGCTCTCGTTCCATGCAATGCACAATAGTGGCACATAAATCTCACGCATTTTGACTTAGATACACTTGTCAACGTCTGTATTATTGGGTTAGAATCAGTCACATGTGCGATTCTAAGCTTTTCATTGGCTCTTCATGCCCCAACTTAGTTCCCCCGGATGTGCGGCGACCTTGAGTCAATTTCCATTCTAGTCAACTTCAGATAAACTGTTTATTTCTATGAGCTGCAGCGAAGAAAGAACGACT
>CAJQUW010016397.1:0-32980 GCA_907163375.1 Prostheceraeus crozeri
TTGACGATGAAACCGGGGCGGTGCTCCATCTTGAGGAAGACTGTATACTTATATACACTGACTTCATACTCTGATGCTCTTCACTGGCGATAGAAATCAACTTCCGCTGTTTTCCAGAACACATGAGTACATAACTCGTGACCCTTTCAAGGTAAAATTTCTCAAGCTGAAATCATTGTCGTAAATCAGTAATAAGAGATGACAGGTAAAGATTTCTTTTATATTTCGGTACAATTGCCAGTCAACGAATGATGGAAGGTAAATTATATATCATCGTCTCAAGATCTTGTCATGAATGGGTTGTTTTGCATTTCGTAGGGATGCCAATATTTAAGACAGATGATTATCATTCTATCTGAGCCTGTTCATTGAATATTTACGGAAATTAGTTCGAGACACTCACAATTGAGAAGTGCAATAAATATGACGAAGAATTATGGAAATGCATTAAAACCGAACAAGATAGCATAAGAAATTCAAAGGTGAACAGGAAGATGACCTGAAAAATATAGCTTGTCATATTTTTTACTTCAGAGCAATTTTACAAATACTGTAGACTACTCTCTAGAGCTGACTAGTCGGATAAACGGACCATCTCGATAAGGGGACCGGACCCCCCTCGATTCCCTGTCTATTTCCATCACTTCGCATACGTGGACCATCTCCTTAAACGGACTACTTACAATCTGTGCCTTCGTTGGTGAGATTGGGAGTGCTTTGAACTGCAAGCATCATGACTTTGTCAGAAGCGATCTTGTCTTAGACAGTGAAAGCGAGTTATTTCTGCTGCGGGGAGTCTTGTGTGAGGTTGGAGGGAGGGGAGGTTGAATGTCTGCTTACACCATGATGCCATAATACTTTCAGTCCTGCAATATGAAATTATAATTCAAAAATACTTTTTGTCCCAAATTACCCAAAAAGACACTGAATATTGAATAACGAAGCTTGCATTTGTCACTCTTGATTTGGGACCAGTTAGGCACCATGTGTGGTAAATATGGCATGCATCCTTTATGATGCAACCGGTCAGAAAGGTATCCTTGACTACTTCGGGTATGAGGGAATGAGCAGGCACCAGTTATCCATTTCTAGTCTCAGCAGCTTAAACAAAGCGAAAATCGGATTTCTAAGCAACACCTTAATGCAAAAGTTATCGAGCGAAGGGCTTCAATGAGTTTTGAACATGAGGAGATGGCTCTTGGCTATGGAATGTTTCTCCCGCTAAGGATGGATGTATTACATATGATACATGGAAATAAATTCAAATCTTACAGAGCAAATGAAAAATGCTCGTATGTACCATGCTGGCCATTTGACTAGTATAATTTTCAATTTGAGTTAAGAAATAGTATATTGATACAATTACTTCTACTCCAACTCTTGAAATCCTTGCCCAATGTAATAGCGCCATTTTTTAAACTGCGTTTATTAAAGAAATGCAAAATCTAAGGTTGTTACTTCAACAATGCAGTCAAAATGTCAATATTTGGTTGTTAATAAGTTATCTGTCTAACTTATCTGAAGCTAAAAGTCAAGACACAAAGAAATCACATAATCCTTCTGGATGCACAGTATAGGCTTTTCTCTCTTGATGAGCAAAACCTCCAATATCTGTAGTTCTCTAAAGGTTCTCACTCGTTTCACCACTTTAAATGACTGTCTGGGATCGGCAGGCGGAGAGGAGCAGGAAACTAAATTCAGATAACTTATTAACTTTGTCTTTTAAGATTGCATGTTCTTATTACTTAACTGTTAATGAGTAGAGTGTCAGATGCTAGTCAAATGTAGATCTTTGCGTAGACACGTGCATGACGTATGTGAATTCGTTTAACATCATTCCATTTCTTTTTCTTAGCTGTAATTTCATTGCCATGTACATCCTTGATGAGAATGGCCGAAAACGTTCGGGTTAATATAAGTTCTATAAGTTCTTGTTTTGAATTTTCTCTACAAAATATTTGGTTGGTCATCCTCCGGCCATCAGGACGACCGCTATGAGTTGCAGCATGGATTCAATCAACTTCTTGCAATACTCATAGCTAATTTCGTTGTCCATACTTCCATTACCGTCTTCTTGAGGTTATTGAGAGAAGTGGATTTCCGTTGAGCAACTAACTCGCTTCTTCACCACAGCCGGGCAGTTTTCAATGGGGTTCAAATCTTGAGAACGGCTATGGTTCCAGTCTGGACTTGGGTAGCAGAATTTGATGACTATATTCGGTCTTCGTGTTTACCGATGTTTTCATTACTCTTTATTTCTAGACTCGTGGAGTATAATTGAATGCACTATCGTGTGAATGGATTTCATCACCCAATACACACAGTGCGTGTGATATTCTATTCATTTCTCGCTACATTTCGCTGAGTAGGCCAAACGGTTTATCCTGCTGTGTAAGACATTTTGCCTACGGTCGTCGTTCAGATGAAACTGTTAAGAGAAGATGCGCACACACATATGGCAATTGCCCATCGGTTTCGCGCATCCAAATCAATTATTGCTCGACGTTGTTGCGTAGATTTGAATAACCTCGTAGCTTTTGTGGTAGAAAGCGAGCTACAAAGAAACACGCAACTTCTAAAATGACTCATTTGATGATTAGACGTAATGTGAAAATTGATCCTTCGACTTTTTCTTCGTTTAGATCGTCAGAGCTGCCATCTCCTGTCAGTAATCGTAGACCAAGACTCCCACATGATTTCAAGCTGAAGTAATAAACCAGCTGGTACACCACATCTTTCTCCCAAGAACATTATTGACCGTATTCGATTCCGTGAAAAGTTCCGATCATGGACTAGCCAGGATGAATGATGTTCAGTGATGAATGCAGCATAAAACAATTTTATTCATTCTCAACAAATGTTTGACGACCAGTAGGAGCCGTGCATGTCGCACACTATGGTCTTCTTCCTCTGAAACAATCCCCAAGTGTAGTGATATTATGGTGCACCATCGCAGCAAGCGGTCGTGGTACCAATAACAGGACAATCAACACTAGCTTGTGCCGTCAGATGCTCGTGAGAAGCATGGTTAGATGTTAGTGGATGACAAATCTTCTAACATGATTGCACCACATTTCCACACGGCAAGGTCTGTTGGAAGCTGATTATCAAATTCTGCTACCCAAGTCCAGGCTGGAACCATAGCCGTTCTCAAGATTTGAACCCCATTGAAAACTACCCTGCTGTGGTGAAGAAGCGAGTTAGTTGCTCAGCGGAAATCCACTTCTCTCAATGACCTCAAGAAGACAGTAATGGAAGTATGGACAACGAAATTAGCTATGAAGCTGATTGAGTCTATGCCACAACGCATAGCGGCTGTCCTGAAGCCCAGAGGAGGACCAACCAAATATTGATATTTTGACTGCATTGTCGAAGTGGTAGCCTTAGATTTCGCATTTTTTAATAAACGCAGTTTAAAAAATCACGCCATATATCCTGAATACATTTTAGGAGTTGGAGTAGAAGTAATTGTATCAATATATTATTTCCTAACTCAAATTGAAAATTATGCTATTCAAATGGCCAGCACGGTAGACGCAGGTTCAACATTGCACCGCAGAAATTTTCTTAACTCTCATGAAACGCAAACTAAAAAAATTGGCACATTTCATTGGAGACCATTTTTTTCCTTTAAATCAGTTTTTCGGAATTCAAATTAGCCCCAAATCTCAGCATAATAGCGAAGTCAGCGCCAAACTCATAATTTTCATCAATAGTAAATACTAGTCACAAACGAGCAAAAATTTGGATTTTTAATGTTCAGAATAAAGAATTGTAGCTGAAAAATGCTAATGTACACTATTATACATAATACAACAGGACTGGAAAGATGAAAATAGGACAGACGGGTTCTCTGACAACTTTTTACGAAATTTTGTTGCAGTAAAAGTACTAACACAATTCACCCGACGCATCTCATTTTGAGTAATTAAATGAAAGTTTGATCACTACGTCATGCAGTGTACCAAACTGGGAAGTACATGGATCTACATAATCAAAAGGGATTATTACAATTAGAAATAAAAATGTTGGCATTGTGACCTAATTTTTCCATACTTTCTCTGCAATCATCGGAAAGTAAATGAAAAATAACACTGCTTTTTCGTTGTCGAACGATGTTGTGAATAAATATCTGAATAAAACTTCAATGCAACTTAGGAAATTTATGAAAAACTCCCTCAACCTTCCCTCTCATCAGATGGAATGAGTCGAACTTTCTACTTTGCTTAAAATCATGTCTTGCCAAGTACATACATTTTGTTATAAGGTTTGTGTTTTTTAGTCACTTTTCAAAACATGATGCACGCACTTTTACATGATCAGAGTGGAGAATTCTGTTGTTCGAGGTAAGAGTTGATAGTGCAGATTAGAAAAGAATTGTTCTGATATTAAAGCAGATGTTTTAAGAACATTGAAAAGAAAATTAGTATCGTAATTCAAAGATGAATATCAGAAGCCAGAAGGCATTTAGATGAAGAACATTTCTCTAAAGGTAATTATGAAAAGATGAACCCGTCTTTTTTTCTTTGACATTGCATTCGTGCACCCAATGGCCTCAAATTTCCATAAAAATATTTTCTAAACAGACATGCTCTTTCCTGTTCAATAATGCAAGTTGAAATAATAATGAAATGACACCAAATATGCATCATTGCCATTGTCAATATTGAAGCGTGGGTGTAGCCATGATAATAGATATCGAATAACGTCTAGCGTCGACGCTAAATGAGGCCGACTGAATTTTTCATTGAAAATTGACTGACAGCTTGATCTTTTCATCAGTTACGTCATGATGAATGGAGGTTAAGACTGCGTGAATATACAAAAAGATGCATCACGAATAAGATTCATCAAAAAATTTGCACTGAAAAGCATTACATGCATCTTGTTCATTGAAAGAGAAAGTCAATATCAATAAACTTTATGCCATAATGAAAAGTAATGCTTCACTTTTTAGTTTGGCAGACTTCCAATGTCATGTCCTGTCAGTTGTGGTCAGCATATTTAAAAATTATGAACATTGGATCATTTTATTTGCTGATTTTCACAAAAAGAACAGCAAAATGCAAATTTTCGACTATCATCATCGAATGAATGCGACATTCAATAAACTTTTAAACGAAATAATATTTCATGAATTTTGACAGAATTTACAGTATTTTCATTCTAGTTATACCTTGCGTCATTTCACGTTCCTCCAAGTGAGATAAGGTTTAAAGTGAGTCCATATCTCTTTGCTCTATTCATGTCGTCCCTCACAATTGGGAATTGCAATAAAAGTAAATAAAATTTTACATTGTACCTTTACTCACTTCCTCTGTATATAATGTCTATTATTTTTTCTTTATGTACGCGTCCCGAAGTTTTGCTTGAAGAGATTCGGCGAAAGGCCTCGCAAAACGATGACATTGATTTAATCTTGAAGTTTGCGAACGTGACTGTAATCCGCCTCTGAATTTCAACTCTGTCATTGAATGGACCGAAAAACTAAAGGATGACTTGAATATATCAAAATGTTGTCAGCTAATCATGCGCAAGTGAATGTATCCCGAGAAATTCCGTTCACTTACAAAGATATCTTAGCATCCGAAACCTCAGTGATTTTAGGTGTTCGCTTGACTGGCAATTTGTCATGGAAAGACCACTTTGATGGTGCTGTTCATTCTGTCAACAGACGTCTGCATATCATTCGTGTTCTGAGATCTTTTGTTTCTAATAGTCAGTATTTAAAGGTATTTAATGGCATCATTATGCCAATACTGTTATATGCTTGTCTTCTATTTGGTGAGCTTAGAAACTCTTCCCTTGCTAAGATTCAAACAGTTGTAAGACGTGTTCATTACATCTGCTCTGATGACTGCTCTTGTAGCATCATGCCTGATTATCAGAGGCAAAGAAATATCATCATTCTGAGACTTTTCGCATAAATGGTGCTTTCTGGCCACCCTTTACTTTCTCTTCTTCCACCTCGCCTGCTTAAGGCCGCTTTCACACAGAATAAGGCGTCCTCCATCTTTTATCTTCCATGTCACTCACTCATCTCAGCACATTCTTCATAAGGCGTCTTTCATAATGCGCGATGCACAGAATTAGATTCATCTACGTGTGTCTTCCGTTTCCTAGAAAGGAAGGGTTATATGTAGACTTATTATCGAAATGGCACATCACAGAATTAGACAACTTTTTTCGTTCTCGAATGGATAATTCGTGTATCGCTTCCTATTGAAAATGGCAAACAATAAGCTGTCAGCAGAGGACACCAGAACCAGTGAGAAATGCGTGCGTGCTGTGATATCACTTCGCACACACTAAAACACACATCGTCGGCTAACATTCGATTCACTATACAGTGAGCAATGCCGAGGAGAGGATGTGAAATCATCAAGTGAAGTAATTTTCGTACACCTGCTATTTTCTTTAATAATGATTGGAATGGCCAACATTGCGGAGAGTACTTGTGCGCAATGATCTGAATTCTTCGAATCTGAAGGAATTGTGGCAATCGAAGCACTTTGCTGGAACTCACATTAATCCGCAAGCGACGCACGACTTTTTTCCTCTCTGTGAGATATTAGGAATTTCTTTTTGCGCGCTTAGTAAGTTCCTAGATGTGGCGTCGATTTCGAATTAATCACACTTCTAGCAAACCGAAGCAGATAAACAAAATATTTAATTCTGTGGCGTGATGAGACATCTGCCGTCTTCCTCCTTCCATCGTGTATCTTCCATTTTCCACCTACCACAGTCGCACTGGGGAAATCCATTTCCGATACACTCAGCGCTATTTTTTGCTATTAACCGTTGCCATGACTACTGTCTAAGCTCTTCTCTTCCTCATCCTTGTCCTTGTCCGACATTGTGAACAAAGAGCTGTTTTCTGATTCATTGCTTCTCTTTGCAAATCACAGTTTCCTATATCTTCCCTCAGACGTCACTTTACGTAGTTCTAATTTTAGAACAGTCTAGTGGCTGATGGTAGACAGCTGACGGAAATGAACTTCATCAGCCGCATAATTTCATGCCTTATGTCCGGTGGATGACGCCTTATGACTTTTCCTGTTTGACAACGTGGTGGACGATGGAAGACATTGATTTAATGCAATTAGAAGGAATTAAAGGAATTAATGCAAGTAATGGAAAATGGAAGATTCTCCGGAAAATGGAAGATATTCTGTGTGACAGTGGCCTAAGTCAAAGAAATACCATCAGTCTGAGACATTTGCGCATATGTGATGGTGTCTGATCACCCATTACTTGCTCTTCTTGCACCTCGCCTACTTGCCCTCACGAAAATTTTTCATGAGAACTCATGAAATTTAATGCGGATTCATGAGATTATTATGAGTCTCATGATATTCTCACAAGAAAATATTTAACTCATGATGTTCTCATGATGCTTTAATCTTGTTGATTAGAAAATCATGAGCATTTATGAGGTCTTCGTGAAAATTAGCTTATAAGTAGTAAGTTATGCATGCTAGCCGCGAAAGGAAATAACCATAAGAAAGCTTATTCAATCGATCGAGATCTTCAAGGTTAGTCTATAGCAGATAAAAATAAAAATGAATAGGATGTATCATAGCGATGTGCAACAGTATTTTCGAAATGATGCATAAATAATTTGACTTTACAATTATCATTACTATGCAAGATGTTGAAAAATAGACATATCTACAATCACAGTTAAACATAAGATCATGATAAATAGTGATCGATTTTTGCGAATACTAAAATAGCATTGTGGACATGGCGTGGCAATGCTTTGGGGCAATGTGACTAGGCCAGGAAAGCTTCAATAACTAAATGCGAGAAAAATAATTTCAGAAGTATGAAAATGCAACTGTTAATTAATTAATGAGATTTTCTCATGAAATTTGATGAGATATTTCATGCGAAAACGTTCCAAATCCGCATTAAATTTCATGAGATATATCTGAGTAAAAATCTCATAAATAATCATGAGGAATTTTCGTGAGGGTAACTCTGACAATTTTCGCATATCTCTGAGTTTAACAGTTAGACGTTCTCATTCTTTCCCTCCCTTTGCATCACGTCTATTTAATTGAAAGCTCGGTTCTGTACAGCATATTGTATAATTTTATTTACTTCTGCACACTTTTACATGTCTGTGATTAACTCTGTTACTTGTGATTCTCCTTTATTGAAATAAACTAATTATCATCTGCGTTGACGAGGTATGCCCGCAATCGCACTCCAAGCCGGAATTCAAATATAGCATAACCTAATGAACGTGATAAAAAGACAGTCCCTTCTTAAAATCTCCAATGCTTACTCTTAAGAATAGTGCAACGAAATCTTCAAACGATCTCAGAGTCTCTTCTCTCGTGTTGAACTTTCCGTCACGAAATGTTGTTACACTGCATAAATGAAAGTTTAAAGAAATGATAGAAAACCTGAAAAGAATTTCGCTGGAAGTCACGCACATCAGAATTGAAATTTAGTTTCTTGCGGATCGGTAGAGGATAGACAGCGAATCGCTGCGCTAATCCTTCAAAACTTGATTACGTCTTCCAAAACGTCTACATGCCATCACCCTGAGAAGTTCCCACCTGCCTAATGAATTCCAATCGCGATGATAGAGTCTTAGTGTCATGCTAAGTCTGCCTTGTCGTCCAATTTTTCGAATTTAGTAGGAACTTAATCGAAAATATAACTTCTGAGCAGAATTTCATGTTTGAAGAAACTAGCAGATTAACGCGCTTCTGAGGAAGTTGTCAGGAAATTGAATTGCATTACTTTTATGAGAGTGCAGAAAAGTGCAGATTCTTATGGTTACTCCCACACAAGGAATGCAAGGCGGAGGCATCTCGAGCGACTGCCCCCGCAGTGGGCTACGAAAAAATATTAACCAAGTGGCAGACAAATTGTTAAAGTTGTTACTTCGGTTTTTCAACAGCTAACTAGATATTTTGACATGACGGTAATTCAATTTCTTCTTGAAAGATGTAGGATGGATTTCTACATTTCGTGAAATGTAGCTTGACTAAGTCGCGACTCAGATTCATAAGGGGTTAATGTTTCACGACTATACGATATACAGTCATTTTTCGTCAACTTCGTTGATATCGCAGCATTATTTGACTAGATTGTTATGAGACTGAAGCATGCATTTCTGATCAGCTCAAGTACAGGCAAAATAAAGTTGATTTACTGCCTGTGAGACTAAGAAATAGGTTCCGCTTGGTAGTTCTGCCGACTTCACACTCGTGCATAACCCCATGTTAGGTTGTTCAAACCAATTTGCCTCAGGCTTTTTCTTGTCGATGATGTAATGTATTTGGGGGACATTATGCCCTCCCTAAGATCTTCTAAACCATCAACTTATATGGCACAATTTAAGAATGCATGCTTAGTGTGGGTATGCTATATTCGATGGTGGTATCAGTTTTTCATTCCAAGTTGATCTTTTTACTATAAATAGCATTTTAAAATTCAAACAATCATTTTTAAATATTTCGTCGACAGAGTTTCATGAAAATTGCAGCCGAACCTATTTAAAAAATGCGCTGTCTGGTGATGCTGTCGATTTTGCATTTTAAGCGGTTCATGTTTCTATAAATCGCATTTAAAAATTCAAACAATCAATTATTTTTAACTTTCGTTGTTATAAATAGTATGTATAGAACATGCGCAATATTTGTCATTATAACGAGGTAAAAAGTGTCTGAGCATCAATTAACACAATCACTCGACCATATTTCCTAAACGGGCAAACTACAGAAGCTGCAAATCAACATAACACGCAAAATTCTTATCAAAAGAGGTGAAAATCCAGAATGCCGAAAAAATATGGTCGTACATTTTTTATGTGGCTCCCGTGGCTAAAATATTGGGTCTACAAGGAAGCAGTTACCACTCACAGAAAGGCAACACAAACTTAGGAAAAGTTACTGAAGGAGACCTTCAAACAATTATTCGTTCCGGCGTGAGATAAAAAACCGAGAGGAGGGCAGGGATGCCCCCTGAGGCAAATAGTATTAAAGTTGAAATCCTGAATGCGAAAATAAATGAAGAAACAAGACTTTTTCCACAAAATTCTGATGTCAATCTAAATCTAAGTCTCAAAGTCCTGAAAGTGCATCCTTGTATCCCGAAAGATTTATGAATTATTATTAATTATGAATTATTATTATTTATGAATGATTTATGAATATATCAGTTTTAATTAATGAAATAATGAATCTAGTTTGACACCAGAATAGCTTCAGACGTGGAAAATGCAGATTATTACTAGAAAATACTGATAGCTTCAAGTTCTGATTTCTGTGAACTTGTGTTTAATTATTCAACTAACATCTCTGCCTCCTTGACATGATATACAATCAACTGAGTTCAAAGATATAATTAATAATGTTGCCTTCATCCAACCTATGATAAACATTCTGTCAGCGTGTAAGATGGAGATGAAAAATTGTTCCTAGTTTTCAGAAATCGTCAGATCTCTGTTTTTGCTGATTTTCCCGTTGCACTTTTTCTGGAAATATCTCAACTTTCGGGACCTTGAAGCTGTTCTATTAATTGAGTTCACCAATCGAACAGGGAGAGCAGATGTGTCTGCCGACTGATTTTGCTACTTATTTCTTCAAACTTGACCATCATCACCCGAATGTCCATTTGTTTGATAACAGATGAAAATTTATGGCAAAATTAATCGATTCGATATCGTCAGATTTAGCGAATCATGCAGGATATCTGCTGAAAGATGTTTGTAGACTCATAAAGCCTCACGCATTGACCACAGAATCTTGCATCAATTTGTAACTTGTCATCAACTATGCAGATCATATGAGAATGAAAAATGTGTAAATTGATCGTTAATTGAAAATGCACTTTAAATTGAATTGCCTGTTTTAATCATAATCAGTGAAATCTATATTTCAAGGAACAATGGAATATCAACAAATAAAATTAATGATATGATGCATATGTATATACAAGGTGTTTCAAAAGTAGGCTAACAGTAGAAATTGGCCTTGAAAAGCTATGTCTTAATGCTATAGATTAATAAGCTATGTCATAATAATCTTTTTCACGATGCCACAGATAGCTAATATGCCTTGTATTCGTAAGGGGCAAAAATTCAATACTCTTTGACATCGCGTAAATCATATTAAAATATCTCATGATCTCCAGTGTTTTCATGCCTACATATTTCACTACAACCCAATTTGAATCTATACCGATCATGAGAAGTCGAATAACTATCCAACATCTATCAAAAAAAAAATTATTAGGAAACCATGTAAACAAGATAGTAGTTGTTTCAGTGTTACTGCGGAGAAGGAAGAACAGCTGACATTCGAATGTCCTCCGCGCCCCTCAGCCTGGTGCACGAAGACGCTGTCGTCAACACAAGACAGGGAGGCGAAGAAGGAAGAACAGCTGAGATCCAAATGTCCTTCACCTTTGTTAATTCCAGCCTCCTCTTAGACCATCGTCAGAAGCTTCTGACGATGGCCTAGAGGAGGCTGAAATTAATAAAGTAATTAACATTAAAACAACTACCATTTTGTTTGCTTGGTTTCCTAACAAAAAAATGAACAAATGAATAACCAAGGCCTATTCAACATATCAAAAAATTAATCAACTTAAGTTGCAAAAATTCACGAACGCAAATGCTCAAAATGTCCACCATGGACATCGGCACATTCTTGTAGTCTTTCGGCCACACTGTGGCACACAGTTCTGCATAAGTTCCTGTCATCACTGATCTCTTGACAGGCATCTGTGATGTAGGAGCGGAGTTGAGAAAGTGTGTGAGGTTTTCGTCCGTACACTTTCTCCTTTACAACGCCCCAAAAGAAAAAGTCCATCGGAGTTAGATCGGGAGAGCGAGGAGGCCAAAGGATGCTACCACATCTCCCGATCCACTTTCCTGGAAAAGTGTCATTCAGATAGCTTCTGACACTCACTGCAAAATGCGCTGGTGCACCATCCTGCTGAAAGTACAGCTCATTGAAGTTGTTCAATGACTGCATCTCAGGAATCGCAAAGGATTGGAGCATTTGAAGGTACACCTCAGCCGTCACAGTTCTTTCAAAAAATACTGGCCCAATCACACCGTTGCTTGACATACCGGCCCAGAACATATCCATGTACGTAATGTCAGATTGGTGCTATATCTTGTCCATGATAGATTTCAAAATTCCTTTGCCAATGGAATGCTACTGCATAGACTTCTAAATGATAGTAGCAATTACTTCGAAGTCTATGGCTCATGTTGGACTGATCATGGATATCCATCGACTGATTCAGGTTAAATCGCCAATAGAACGGTCAACATAGATTTCCTAGGGGAAAATCAACTGTTAGCCTACTTTTGAAACACCTTGTATATATATATATTTTTATATCACAGTATTTGATATCTATATATATTAAATTTGTAAGTTTTTTCTGATATTCGCGTGTCTGATTTCATTTATATTACTTGCCATTTTTGCTTTTGTATTTTTCCTTATATATATATATATATATATATATATATATACAAGGTGTTTCAAAAGTAGGCTAACAGTTGATTTTGCCCTAGGAAATCTATGTTGACCGTTCTATTGGCGATTTACACCTGAATCAGTCGATGGATATCCATGATCAGTCCAACATGAGCCATAGACTTCGAAGTAATTGCTACTATCATTTAGAAGTCTATGCAGTAGCATTCCATTGGCAAAGGAATTTTGAAATCTATCATGGACAAGATATAGCACCAATCTGACATTACGTACATGGATATGTTCAATTAATTTGATTTGAATCAAACACTGTTAGTTTGACTTGAAGTGAATTAAACAAACTTGAAGCTTTTTTGAATTTGCTGCTTCTGTCATGTCAGGTCATCTAAAAGATGATCAGAGAAAATGGATTTTGAAATCCTTTTGGAAAAACAAGAATGCTGAAAAGGTGCGAATGGAATGGAGAGATGCCTTTCACAGCAATCCTCCATCAAGATTTGCTATTTATCGCATTCGAGATAAATTTGAAAAGACCGGTTCGGTAGAGAATGCACCGAAGTCAGGACGCCCTCGATCAGTTTCAATAACATCAAACGAGGAGCTAGTGGCCCAAACATTTGTTCAAAGTCCGAAGAAGTCAACAAGAAGAGCCTCATTGGAGTTGGACATTTCTCTAAGCTCTACTTGGAGACTGATGAGGAAAGTTGAGTTGAAACCATACCGACCCAGACTGTTGCAGCACCTTCTACCGGATGATGCTGAACGACGCTTGCAGTTTGCTGTGCTCATGTTGTCGGAAATTCGGGAGAACCCAGATTTGCTTGACAAGATAGTTTGGTCTGACGAAGCCAGTTTGAAACTATCAGGTCACGTAAATAGACATAACTGTGTCTACTGTTTCCCTGAAAATCCGCACATGGTATCAACAAATGAGCTGAACCAGCCTGGCTTAACCGTCTGGGCCGGTATGTCAAGCAACGGTGTGATTGGGCCAGTATTTTTTGAAAGAACTGTGACGGCTGAGGTGTACCTTCAAATGCTCCAATCCTTTGCGATTCCTGAGATGCAGTCATTGAACAACTTCAACTGACAGATGCCTGTCAAGAGATCAGTGATGACAGGAACTTATGCAGAACTGTGTGCCACAGTGAGTAATGGGTAAAAGACCGTTCCAGGACACCATAAAATCAAAAAAATTGGTATCTTTAAAAACGACATAAATTCATGAATTTGAACCCTTTTTCAGGTTTTTAAGACCTAAATTCATGAATTTAGTCCATTCAAAAAGTACCATTTTTTCAAAAAATGACATTTTTAAAAACGACATAAATTCATGAATTTGAACCCTTTTTCAGGTTATGAAGACCTAAATTCATAAATCGGCTAAAGCCAGAGGAGCTTCGCTCCGATTTGGGCGTTTTTAAAAATACCCAATTTTCAAATTTTTCAAAATCTCAAAATTTGAGAATTACAATCGGGCGAAGCCCTAGAACCTTCGGTTCGATTTTCATTGCTTAAATCATGACCGTTCCAGGACACCGAAAAAATCAGAAAAGTTAAGAATTTCAAATTCATGAATTTTATCCATCTTTCAGGTTTTTAAAATATATCATGTGACTAATAATATTTCTTTAAAAGTGGAAGAAACAAAAGTGGAAGAAGCCGCAAGAATATATCCTTCAATATCATATGAACGTAGTTCTACTACCCCCTCCCTTCTAACTTCTAGGGGTCCCTTCTGACTTCTAGGGGTCCCTTAAGAAATTTTTTTATTATAAAATGAACAACATAAATGAGTTTTTAAAATTATATGGAACGCAAACTACGACAAATTTCGACCTAAAGAAAATCGCAAATGAATTAGGAATAAAGAATTTTCATGTTCTAATGAGAGCCGAATTACAATTCCTAAAAAATAAGCCAACAGGAACCTTCAGTTCCCGGAACAAAGTTCCATCAATAACTGCAAATTTCGTAACCAATCTCCATACGTCAGATGAAAAAGGCGTACATTGGTCAGCAGGTATGTCTAATAAAAATGGAGATAATTACTATTTTGACTCATACGGTCTTCCACCTACAAACGAAGTTAAAAAATTACTTGAAAATGGAACTTATAATACATTTCAAATTCAAAAACCGGGAACTACTTACTGTGGTCAATTATGTCTTTATGTTTTATTTAAATTACAAAAAGGAGTATCATTTCTTGATATTATGTTAGAATTGAATAATAAAAATAATAATAATAATAATGATAATTAAAAAGCTAAAGCTCAGTTCGTTGTAATTCATTTTGATAAAAACGGCCTCTGATATCTTCATCATCTAAATCTTTGATTTCGTAAGTAATCGGATAACTTTGATTTATTTTAGAAATTTCAAATATTTCTTTAGTCCAATAACCAACAAAGCCTTTTTCAAATTTATTCTTATATTTAAATATTCTAACTCTATCTCCAATTTTAAATTTCGGCTTAAGTTTCTGCAAATTCGGATTACTCTCATTCAAATTATTATTCTCGAATATTTTCTTTCGTATCAAATCAGGGTCGTCAGAAGCATTCTTTGGGGTTTCTTCAATACCAGAATGAACTTTATTATTGTACTCTTCTACAACTCCTGGTAATATCTTCAACCATTTCTGATTTCCTTGCTGAGTAAATTTCTTGAATAATTTATTTTTTAACGTCCGATTGAATCTTTCTATCACTACGGCCTTCCCTGCATTTTCAGTTGAATAAACAGTTTCAAATAGTGGCTGAACGTTTCTGTTATAAAATTCCGACCCTTTATCAACAAACAATTTTTTTGGCTTTCTATTACTTTCTTTAAAGATTTCTTCAAACGCATATTTAACTGATAGACCACTTTTATTTTTTAAAGGCTTTACCCAAGCGTATCGTGTATATAAATCTATAACGGTCAATGCGTATTTGTAGTCCCTTTCATTCGGCATATGAATAAGATCAGCACTCCAAATATCATCTTTATTAAATACTTTTACTTTTAATAAATATTTAGGCTTTCTATATTCCTTGTGGATTTCAGACGCATAAACGTCTAAATTATGATTTTCATTTAAACCCTGACCGAATAATATTTTAGCTTGTAAAGCTTTTTTAACAAACATTCTTTCAATTTTTTCTCTAAATGTAGGATTCTGAATACTATCTAATTCTTGAATCATCTTCTTATCAGCTGCATGTCGAGAACTTAGATCATGATTTCGATAAGCTAAATCATGCCTGTAAGCTGCGGCATCTACTCTATTTATTGGTTCTTCACCTGGTTTCGGATTATTATTCTCATCTAGTCTTATATCTAATCGAGTTCCTGGACCAGTATATGAATGACCAGGAAGATGTTTTTCTTTCGAATATTTACTCCAAATAAATCCAGGAAAGTTTTCTAATGTTTTTTGTATGTCACCACCGAAGTAGTATGCCAAACTTTGTTTGTCTTGTTACCTCCATAAATTTGACAATTTCAGTTTTTATTTTGTTTAATAGATAATTCAATAAATCTAAATTAGAAATTTTTAATTTAGTTAAATTTTCGGAATTTGTAGAATTCATTTTAAAAGATAAAAAAAAAATTAAAAAGATAAAATAAAATAAATGTTTTACCGAAAAGAACCAAAGGTTCTGAGGTTATTACCTTATCATACTAGGACTTAGATATATTCCAGAACCATCTTTAGTTTCTTTAATTTCAATTAAATCATCAACATTGTGGAGAATATTTTTAAGAACTCGTTTTCCTTCATCAACTAATTTTAATTTACTAATAAAATTATCTACTATTCCTTCTCCCCTAGCAACTTTCTCTAACTCTCTATTATGTCGTTTTTGTTCTTCTAATGCTGCCTTCTCTGATTTATTTTTATTTACTGCTTGGACAATACCAGCTGTCCCACCTGCAACACTTCCTGCAGCTGCTATGCCACCTATTATTAGGGGAATTAATGGGAGAATCCCGCCATTCTTTTCTTCTTGTAATTGAATATTCTCTATCATTGGTTTACTTATGTAATACTTTTTTTTGTTAATCGTAATAGTTTTAGGGGTATTTTTGTCAACAATATTACGTAATTTTAATTCAACAGTTTTATTATTAATATTACTTTTCGCTTGCGACATTTTTAATAAAAAAATTTTAAGTTATCAAAAATTTTAATCTATTCTAGTTATGAAAAAATTATAAGTTAAGAATTTTTTTAATCTATTCTAGTTATGAAAAATTTTATAGTTACAAAAAATTTTAAGTTACCAAAAATTTTAATCTATTCTAGTTATGAAAAAATTTTAATTAACTTATCGGAGCGAAGCTCCTCTGGCTTTAGCCTATCCTTACCATCTTTCCATTAAGAATTTCAATAGAATATTTTACATCTTCTAGCAATAAACCATAAGCCATCAATGAAGTTGTGGAATCTTTCTTTTCAATATTAATTGTTACATCACAACCATTTTTAATAATATCTTCAGATTGTGCACTTAAATCGAAACAGAAAATTGGATATAAATGTCTCCAATCTCCAGGAGTTAATTGTGGTTCAACTCCAAATTCTGTACAAAGATTTCGATAAGAATCATATCCTTCCATAAATTGATTATTGGTATCATCGAATCTTAATGGATCAATTGGATATCGGGTTTGATTTAATGAAACTTGTAAACTTCGAATTGTATTAATATGAAAAATATTGTTGTTCTTATCAAAACTTGGAGAATTATTTCTTTGAAATGTTAGTAATAAATATCTTGGAGTATTCGCAGTTCTAGTAAAATGCCAGTTAAATCTTTGTTCGGAAAAAGTTACTGAACTAGCAGTACGCTTTAGAAAATTTACTGGAATTGGTTTGTTAGTATTTAATCTTTTTGCAATAGCTGTTTCAACCTCTAAACTAGGAGTAATATGCTTAATCCACCATTCAAGTCTATCAATTTTTAAATATGCTTTTTTCCCAGTCTTACCAAAAAAGATTAATTCATTATTTGCTGTACGATGAATTATTAATTTAAATTTTAATTGATATGATATTTTATCATAATCTAAATATCCGAATAATGGAGACAATGACCAATTTACTGTCTGTTTACTTTTTTTGTTAAATTCACGTCTTTCTTTATATGCATCATTATTTGTTTTATTTAAATGTTTTGCAATATTTTCTACATCTTTCGCAATTCCTGCGGCATCTGTTCCAGCGTGAGTTAAATCATCAACAATTATACCATCATTAGTATCAGGAAACCAACCTTCGATTTCATACTTTTTATTATTTTCACCAATTGTTACAAATCTAAGCATTGTATCAATTACACCTGGAGAATCACTTATTGTTTCTATATTTTGAGTTGCAACATCTAAACGCATTTGTGTAAATAATCTTGGAAAGAAATTATTCTCTAGTGCAATATTATCGGTTTCTGGTAATGGTGTTGTAAAATTGGCATCACTATACAAAGAATATTCACAGTGTAAAAATGAATCAGGTAGATATAAATAACTCTGCTGATTATCAACTTCAAAAATTAAATCTCCTCCAGTATTTACTCTACTGGAAGATCCGGGATTCATAGCAATTCTTATATAGTCATTCTTTTTTTGATTATAACTGACGAACGGAGGATCGTCTAATCTAAATTTATTTTCGATAAGCGAAGACATTTTTATAAAAAATAATTTGACTTTTTGTTTTTTCTCACAGACAGAAAAATTCTGCTAAAAATAATTTTACTTAAATAATTTTACTCAAAAATTTACTAGAAAATTTTTACTAAAAAATTTTACTAAAAAAAATTACCTTAAATAATTTTACTAAAATAATTTTGCTAAAAAATTTTACTAAAAAAAAATTTACTAAAAAATTTTACTAAAAAAATTTTACTAAAAAATATATTTTAGAATTTTGCTAGACCAGCTCCGCTACAGCTTTGCTGGTTAAACCGAAGGTTGCTACTCACGCCATTTCCTCTTATTTCTTCAATTGTTTTTTTATTATTTTTATTTTCATTATGTTTACTATTAGACGGAGCTCCGCTCCTCAAGGTTTCCCCAACAGTTATGTTAGCAATTTTGTTTTTTGTTTCATCTGAAAGTTTTTTTAAATTTTTTAGTTCTTCAGAATCATTCCTAAGTTTACGAATAGCTTCTAGTTGTTTTAATTCGTTTTGAGACTTGACAGCATTTGATATTGCACTAGCTGTACTACCTATAGCAGCTGCTCCTTTTGCAGCAGATGTAATCAAATCTTTATTATTTTTAATTAAGTTAACGATACTTCCAATACCAGAAAAGATGCCAGCCCCTTCTTTTTGAAACGTCTTTTCTAGGAACTTTTGTGTTCCGACAGTTTCTCTATTATCATAATGATACACAGGTTTCTGACGTGGTTCATGAGCAATTTTATTATTTGATGCAAAATGTTTAAGATTGTGTTTATAAATTATAGGCATTTTTTAGGATTAAATTTGACTTTTGAGAAAAAATATTTACGATTGGTTAGTAACCACAGGACCTTTGGTCCGATCGGCTAAAGCCTCGAGGAGCTTCGCTCCGATTGGTTAGAAACCCAAGACTTCGTCGATTAAGATTTACGTTTGTGAATGGACAACAACTTCGAGATAACTTTATTAATTGACTGTTGCACTTTATCTATTGCGTCAAGCAGCGTGTGATGTACTTTAATTTCTTTTCTATTAACTTGCATTTTCTGCTGATTAATCTTCAACGCCGTTTTAAGTGCATTTAACTTAATTTTAAGAACATCTAATTGTCTTTTAACAGAATCTAACTGTTCTTTATTTTCTTTAGAGTTTTCTTGTAAATTTTTCTTTAATTCATTTTCTAAATTGATTTTAAGAGTTTTCATTTTATCAACTTTTTGATTAAGTGAGTTTACTTCATTTATTATTCTATTCATCTTTTTCATTTGTTGAGTAATTTTAGAACTTAATTCATCAACACTTTTTTGGAATGTAGTTTGTAACTGCTTTAAATTTTTTTTAATTCTTTCAGGTAGTTTTTCTATTTCATCTTCTAATTGTTCTTTTAACATTTTTATCTGATGTTTATTTTTAATTACAGCAGATTTTAAATTTAAAGAAAGTAATATTAAAATTTTTGATTGTTCAGAAATCTTTTTAAAAAGTTTTGCTATATCTGCTTCTAGCTCTCTATCCTTTTTATCAAGTTTTAATAATTTTTCGTTTAATGATTTGTCATTAAGTTTAAGCAACTTTAATTCATTCATCAGTGGAACCAAAACATCGTTTATATATTTTTCTTTTAAATCATTGATTTGTGTATCAACATATTGTTTATTTGTTAACTCTGTATTTTGTTGTGGAAGAATAGAAAGATGCAATGGACCAGATAAAACGTCTCCAGTTTTCATGATATAATTTTCTATCTCTATTTCTAATTCACGATTATTCGGGATATATGCACCTCCACCAACATTTGGTAACATCATTTTTAAAACAATAAAAAAATAAAATTTTTTCTAATAAAAATAAAAAAATAAAATTTTTTCTAATAAAATAAAAAATAAAAAATAAAAATAAAAAATAAAATTTTTTCTAATAAAATTAAAAAAATGGAAAATCCAAATTTAAAAAAATTATATTCGTCCGCATCATCCTGTTCTTCTTATTCGACGAGATCAACGGGATTTGAAAATAAATGTTTTGATAATAATAATAATAATAATCCATGTATAGATGTTAATATTTTATTTCAATTACAAGCCGAAATATTTAGAGAACAGACTAAAGGTTTACCTTCTATAGAAACTAATTATTGTTTATTTCCGGGGGATCCATTTATTAAATTTATGGAGATTGTAAGTAAATATAATGATGTAGCTTATGTTGAATTAAATAAAGAAAATATGGTTATAATAGGTCATAATAATGTTTATGGATTTATTAGAGCAGTGTTACCAATTAGTAATACTGATTGGATAGAAACTAAAATTATTAATTATATCAATATTAAAGAATTAGTTAAAAAATTAAAATCTTTTTCGAAAGAAAAAATTAGATTATTTGTTGATGAACAAAATCAATATAACATTCACATAGAGAGTAAAAAACATAATGAAGAATTATTATGTCAAGTTTATTATAGAGACACAATTTATAAACAAGAAACATTAGAAATGCCGCAAAGATATGATGATGATACGTATATAGGATTATATTCCAACTTAAATATTAATTTATTAAAATCTTATATAAATGGTTTAGCTCAACAAGAGAAAATTTATATGTGGACAACACCTTATACTATTAACAATGACCATAATCATATTCATAATAAACGAACCGAAGATTCTAGGGCTTTGCCCGATCTTAAAGAATCTTATGATAATAATGATGATTCTGTAACATCTGAAAAAGGTGTAAATGGTAAAAAGATTATAAAAATATTAGTAATTATAAAAATTTATCTAAATTTCATTTTCTTACAATTGAAAATAATAATGATGGCATAGTTGAAGATACTGTTAGACAACTATGTGTCGGGTCTACAAAATTTAAATTAGGATTTACATCTAATCAATTTAAAATTTTATCATCTTTAACAAAAACTAAAAGTGATTCAGATTATGGTGGTGTTATTAAATTTTCCAAAAGAGATCAAAGACCAATATTTTTCTCTATTATATTATTATCAGATAAAAGATGTAATTTAGAATTAGATATTCCAATAAGAGAATGGTATCCTATCATGGAAGGGCATCCTATACCAAAAAGTGTAATTTATGATGATGAAGAAACAATTTATGATGATGATGAAGAAACAATTGATGATGATGATGATGAATCAATAGTTAGTGAAAAAAAATTTAAATTATCTTTTGATAAAACATTATATGATGAAACTTAATAAGATAAAACATAATATGATAAAACTTAATATGATAAAACTTAATGTGATAAAGAAAAAAATAACTAAAGAACGTGAAATATATAATAATATAAAATAACACTCAAGTCCTTGATATTAGAATGTTTATATCTAAAATTAAAACACAAATTTTTTCTTAAATTTTCTCTAAAAAAATAAAAAAATGGAAAATACCAAGTTTTATTGTGTCTTATGTAAAAAAAAGTTGCAAACAAAAAGAAGTTATCAATCTCATTTAAATAGTAAATTGCATTTACAAAATGTAGAACGAGTTGATGAAGGAAATATATTAAAATTAAATAGTTATAAAAACTATCTAGAAACATTGCCTACTGATATAAAAGTTAAAAAAATGTTTGATGATTATTCACATTCGGAATATAAAAAAGTTTTTAATAGTGAAGATGAGACCATACAAACCGAAGGTTCTAGGGCTTCGCCCGTACATGGGACATCGGAGATGTCTTCCAGGGCTTCGCCCGTACCAGATGGAAGATATTTATTTAGCGATACTGATGAATTTGATGAAGTCTGGTCTGAACGAACCGATGAGGCCTTAGCAAATATAAAATATTATTTAATCAGTCTTTTGAATATAATGAAACCGATAAAACTTTTTCTGATATTCTAACCAACTTTTATAATATATTTAAGAAATCTTTCAAATGTTATATGAATGTAGAAGTACTTTATACAAAAAATGGACCTGATGGAATTCCTGAAGAAATAATACAAGGACATTTTACAAATTCACAAGAAATTCATAATGTAAATGATATACAACCCATATTTGAATCGATGATACTTAAATTAGAAAATTGTATAATTGAAGCCCAGTTACGTGAATCTGGTTGGAGATTTGTTAAAATACTATCTAAGAAAATAGTAATTGATAAATATAAAAATAATACTGGTGGTAGTTATGTTTCTTTACCTTTCAGTTCACCACAAATAATCAACATAAAAAATGAAGATGATTATTGTTTTCTGTGGAGTATTATAGCACATTTACATCCTGCAGAATATCATAAAGAAAGACTAAGTCATTATAATAAAGAAGAATACATAAAGGAATTTGATCTTTCTGATGGCTTAGATGAATTTCCATATGATTATAATAGATTAATAAAGTTTCATAAAAAGAATAAAAATTTAATTGAAGTAAATGTTTTTTGAATTAAATGTGAATTATGTTTCTATTGGTAAAATTATTCCACTTTACTCAGATTCAAAAAAATTTTATTTGAATAATAAAAATTTATGTCAATCAGAAATAGTATATAATGATAGAGGAAATTACATGCATCATAATATTTTTTACCAAGGAAATATAATATGTACTGAAAAATTTGAACTTGTTAAAACACTATCACCAATAATGATTAATCATAATAATTATAAAGGACGTACTGATGATTATAATTACAAATATTCATCTTTATCTTCAGAATATCAACAAAAATTAGAAAATTTAAATAAAAGTTTACAAAAATGTAAAATAGATTATCAACAACAAATAAAAATGTTGCTACAAGAATATCACCATAAATATCAAAATGAGATAGAAACAATTCAAAAATTAAATGAAGAAAATAATAAAGAATCGGCTAAAGCCAGAGGAGCTTCGCTCCGATTAAATAATGAAGAAAATAAAGAATCGGCTAAAGCCAGAGGAGCTTCGCTCCGATTAAATAATAAAGAAAATCAAAAAATAAATGAATGTTTAAAAAAATGTCTACAACAATATAAAGAACAATATGATAAAGAATATATTTATCAGCTACAAATATTAAATCAAAATTATTATCAAAATACATTTAATATTACAAAAGAAATTAATGAAACACATGAAATATATCAAGATAAATTTGAAAAACTAGAACAGTCAAAACAACCAGCACAAGCGAATATATTATATTATCAGGGTCATTTTATATTGTGTAAAGATGTTTCTATATTTACAAAAACTTCAGATAATAAAAATTTTCCTTGTCTTCAATGTATGACAAGTTTTAGAACTTTAGAAGAAATGAATAGACATTTGGAGAATTGTCAACAAAATGAAGCAGTTCAAAATACTTTTCCTAAAGATGATTATTTAGAATATAATAAATGGTATTTTAAAAATAAAGTACCCTTTACTATTTATTGTGATTTTGAAGCATATAATGTTAATATGACACAAAATCGAACGGAAAGTTCCAGGGCTTCACCCGATTCTGAAAATTATAATTCTGAAAATTATACTTCTGGAAAAATATAATCTGAAAAAAGTGCGCCTGAAAAAAGTGCACCTGGAAAAAGTTCAGCTGAACAAAGTAAAGAAAAATATTTATTTGAACAAAAACCATTATGTTGGGGAATGTACATTCATTCAAATTATCCTGAATTATTTAAATCAGAATATTTTCAATACTATGGTGAAGATAGTTCAGAAATGTTTACAAAGAAAGTAGAAGAATTACAAGGACGTTTTTCACAATTGCTTGAAACAAATAAACCAATGATGCCATTAACAGAAAAAGAAAAATTAAATTTTATTAATGAAACAAAATGTTATTACTGTGGAAGAGAATTTACAAAAAATTATAAAAATGGCAAAGGTAGATATCTTGACAAGCGAAGCGACGGCTCTGCCGTCAAGGTAAAAGATCATGATCATCTAAATGGATTATATAGAGGTGCAGCACATAATTCTTGTAATCTTAATGCTAATAAATTTAAATATAACTTTGTTCCTTTATATTTCTATAATGGTTCTAAATATGATTTCCATCTAGTAATGAAAGATTTATTTTCATCTGAAAAACTACAACAACAACAAATAAATGTACTATGTAAAACAGAAGAAGAATATTTTTCAATGCAATTAGGTTGTATTAGAATTTTAGATGCATTTAGATTTTTTACTCCTTATTCATTAGATGTTATGGGAAAAACTTTGAAATCTGAACAATGTAAAATATTAAATAAATATAATTTAAAACCTTTAAAAGGAATATTTCCGTATGAGTACATAGGACTGATATAACTGGAGATAAAACCTGTGGTTCACAGTCGAAGACTGATTTTAATTCTGTGAATAAAATTATGGAAGAAGAACAACTTCCTCCAATAAATAAATTTAAATCAACATTAAAACAATCAAAATTATCTGACGAAGACTATGCAGAAGCTGAAAAAAATTGGAGAGAGTTAAATTGTAAAACAATGTATGATTATACAATGAAATATCTTCAGATAGATGTATTAATACTAGCTGATCTTTTTGAAAACTTTCGTGATATGTGTTTAGAATATTACGGAATAGATCCATGTTATTGTTATTCTACACCAGGTTTAACATGGTTAGCAGGATTAAAACATACTGGTGTTCAAGCCGATGGCTCTAGGACAAAGTCCGTTAAACTTAAACATTATAAAGAAAATACATATGATAAATTATTATTTTTTGAATCTGGAATTAGAGGTGGAGTTTCATCAGTTTTAGGTAATAGATATGTTAAATGTTATAATAAGAAAGTAAATCCACAAGAATATGGAATAATGAAACCTTTATCTCCAGAAGAAAAAGAAAAAATATTAGAAATTTTTCGAACGAAACGAGAAGGAGTAGAACGTGAAAAAGCAATTGATGAATTCATGAGAGAAAACTATTTGTTATATTATGATTTTAATAGCTTATATTCTTCTTGCATGATACAAGAATTACCAACAGGTGAAATGTCATGGTGTAATATTCGTACGACATCAGAGATGTCTACTAGGGCTTCGCCCGTTCTAGATTATCAAAGAACATATGATGGTGAAAATAATTTTGGTTATGTATATGAAGTTGATTTAGTATACCCTGATTATATAAAAGATAAAACAAAATATTTTCCTTTCTGTCCCGAAAACAAAATTCCTAATATAGAAGATTTTTCAGATTATCAAAAATCTTTAATTCCTAAGAAATATAGACCAACAAAAAAACTTATGTTAACACAAAGCAATAAAGGAAAGTATGTTGTTGAAGGAAGAATGCTAGATTGGTATTTAGATCATGGAATGATTCTCACCAAAATACATCGAAAACTAGAGTATAGAAAATCTAGGTGGTTAAAAAATTATATAGAGTTCAATATTGAAAAACGTAAAATAGCTAAAAGAAATAAAGATGATTTTGGAAACGTGTTCTTCAAATTAATGAATAATGCATTTTATGGTAAGACTTTAGAAAATGTGCGTAATAGACAAAATATTGAAATAGTTTATGATAAAGATAGATTTCAAAATTTAACAAGGAAACCTACATATAAAAGAACTACTAGATTTAGTGATGAACTATGTGCTGTACATTTACGTCGAATTAGCGTAAAACATGATAAGTTTAATTTTATTGGTTTCACTATATTAGAATTAGCTAAACTATTTATGTATAGATTTATATATGATTATTTAGCACCTGCTTATGGCAAAAACTATAAATTACACTTTACAGATACCGATTCTGTTTTCTTAGAATTAACAATACCGTATAATTCTACACTTGATGAAGAAATAGATAAAATAAAAGATATCATTCATCCTTCTGATTTATGTAAAGTAAAAGATGAATTAGAAGGAAATGAAGATTTCATAACAGAAGCTATATTTTTAAAATCTAAATGTTACTGTTATGATACAACTAATAATATTAGGACATCGGAGATGTCTTCCAGGGCTTCGCCCGTTAAAACACATAAAACATTAAAAGGAATTTCAAAGGCATCAGTGGCTAATCAAATAACATTTCAAGATTATAAAAATGCATTATTTAATAATGAAATAAAAACAGCATGTAATTATAGACTTAATTCAAAAAAACATAACATGTATTTAAAAGAAGAACATAAATTAGCATTAGATCCATTTGATGATAAAAGAAAAATTTTACCTGATGGAATAACTACTGAACCTTTTTAATTTTCTAATTTCTAAGATAGACAAATTTGATATATATATAAAATAAAAAAAATATTGTAACACTATATTTGTATATTTTTATCACTCCGCGAAAATATTTTCGATCGACTTTCAGTCAGAGAACAATTGTTCGATAACTCTTTCATGAATTTTTTTATCAATATTAATTGTAATGAAGCCATAATCTTTTGACCAAGCATTATTACACGATTGTTTAAATTCATCTTTATTTCTTACGCATAAATCTCTTAACAAATCACTTAAGTTTCTTGCATTTATTTCAAATAGTATAAATATATTTGCATTCTTTCTAATAACACTTCCGTCTAATGAATACATACTTTGTGTTAAATAAAATACACTACAGTTATTATGTCTACCTCTTGTGAAATAATTTCTCTGAACTGACTGATTTCTATCATTAACACAATCATCAAAAATTACACAATGTTTCATTGTTTTATCTAGTTTACTAGGATCTTGCATATTACCACTATCATCTATTAATTGTATCTTTATATGGTTATTTTTATTAGATTCTACTAACTGATTATTTTTTGCTGCTTCTTCACACCACGAACTTATTTCTTCTTCATCTTCAGATTTTTCATATTCTTTGAATAATGAAGCAATTGCTGTTTTTTTAAGATTATTTTCAAATCCATATTTTAAAAATTGATAGACGGGTTGTTCTGCCGTTGTTGTATAAATTATAAGATTGTTATAATCCAAAAAATTTGGAGTCGTTAAAATTTTAAATAATAGATACGTTTTTCCACAACCTGATCTTCCACAAATAACTGACAAAACTTTATTAGATAAATTTGGATGATGATTAAATTTAAGTTTTTTTTTATTTAATGGTAGCACTTCACTCATTTTTTAATAAAAAAATTTATTTTTATTTTATTTTTGTTTTTGTTTCTAAAGAAGAAGAAGAAAATTAAACTTCTCTAGCTTCGCGTAGGAGTTTATACCTCTCGAACGGGAGTTTATACCTCTCGAACGGGAGTTTATACCTCCCGAACCAAAAGATCTATCATAATCTCTTCACCTCCAAAATTTATTTCTTGTCCTTTCTCATCAGTGATTCTAATGCCAATGTTGTTAATAGTTTTTCTTGTAATAGGAAAATATATTAATGTTTGTGGAATTACATTTAATCTATAACCAATGGGTACAGTAAAAGCTGGAAAACTGAATATTAAATTTGATAATTTACCATTTATATATCCTCCTTCAATAATGTCACAATGTACAACAATTGAATTTATTTCAGTTATTTTTGGAATCTTCTCACCTAAATGATAACCTTGACTATAGGTTTGTTTATTAAATCCTAATAGCTTTGACAATGATCTATCATGATTAAAATCAACTTGATGATTTTCGTCTAAAGTAAGAGAAAATTTATTAACTGCCGGTTCAACTGCAAAATGTAATTGTTTCTTATCTTTAAATGATATACCTAAATGTCTCTTAATTTCATTTGATATTGTTTCAACTTCGTAAGAAACCAGGAAGAAAAGTTAGTATTTTCCATGTTTTGCCTTTATCAGTAGAATATCTAAATTGATCATTCACATCTTTGATAACGTTTTGAATAGTGTTAAATGTAGAGAAACTAGTCAATGCAATTTGATAATTTTTATTTTGTTCCAAATGTAGAATGGGTTCTAAATTACAAGTGTGTGATGAAGTAGTTGTTATAATTTTTAACGTCGTACTAAATTTTGATGAACCCAAAATCTCTGTCAAATTTTCTAAATGATTATTAATTTTGTCTAAATCTGCTGAACACATTTTTAAACTAAAAAAATTAAATAAATATTTTTTTTTATAAAAAATAAAGAACAACAACATATTTCAGCTACGGGCGAAGCCCTGGAGGACATCAGAGATGTCCGGTTCGGGCGAAGCCCTGGAGAACATTCGGTTCGTTATACTTTTATAATCCTCTTCATTTAGAATCTTCTTTTCTAACAGTCTTTTCAATATAGCATGAATTTCATTGAAACTAGAATTATGTCCTTCTTTTATTGCAGATATTAAAATATTTAATCTATTTAGTAATTCTTGTGGATCATCTGGTAAAAATACAGTTGTTTCAGTTTTCTGTTTTTCAGATAAACCTTTCCCTACTTTAACTCCCGTTGATAATAAATTTTCTAATTGTTTATAACGTCTAAGAGATTTTACTGCACCAACTCTGTCTAACATAGCTTTATATTTTATGAGATCTTCTACAGCATAATTATTTAAATCTGCTCCTCTTAAAAGATTAACAAAATTTCTATCTAAATTAAAAGGAGATTTATCTGGTGAAAAAATTATACCTCGAAAAGGTTGTGGAAATATTTCTTTTTGTCCGAGATAAAATCTAGGTATTGTTTTTCCATCTATAAATGAAATAGAATGTTCAAATTGCATAGATTTTGGTAATTTCTTATTAATGTTTGATTCTAGTAATCCATAGTCATCTAATATAGTTTTGTGCTCTGGATCTGTTATATCAATTTGTTTATCATTATTTGTACTTTCTTTTTCAAGAGTTTTAAATGGTTTCATAGTTTTTCCAAAATCAGTTTTTACTTGCTCGGTTTGCTGCATTTTTTCAAACATATCAGATTGAATACCAGCTTTTATCATTCTATGTTGAAGATGATTTTCTTTCATAATATTTCTTTGTTTTATTAACTCTTCTAATTGTTTTATTCTTTTAAAATTATCAGCTCTAATTTTATCCATTTTTAAAATATAATATTTGAATTTTGTGGTAACATTGGAATACAGCAAAAAACATTTTACTGAACAAATTATTTTTTTATTGCTTTGTTGTTTGACATCTTTTCGTTTAAAGTTTTCTCGTTTTAGTTTTAAGTTTTGTTTTATAAAGTTTTGCTTAAATTTTCGCTTAAAGTTTTTAGCTCTTCTAAAAAAAATTTTGTCATTTTCTTCATTAGAAATTTTACCATCACTAGAAATTTTACCATCCTTTTTATTCTTATCATCAACTTTTTCGGACTGTAATTGAAAGGTTTGATTTACTTCATTAGCTATTTGATCAAATTTTTCAATCTCATCTAACGTAATAACATTATCATCACATACTCTTTGAAAGTAGTAATGTAGTTTATCATAGACTTCTTTAATATGTAAATGCTTAGTTTTTAATGATTTTCGTTTCTTAGTTATTAAAGATTTATCTAACATTGTAACAAGTGAAGTTGCAAAAACACCCGTACCTGTTAAAGCTGTAGCAACTACTGGAATTACTAAAACACCTGAAGATATAACAATTGTTAAAGCACCTTGAAAACTTATTGTTAAGAATATGCCAATTCCTTGTGTTACATTCTTAACTTTAGTCCATCTCTTTCTTAATTTTTTATAATGCTCTAATCTTAATAATAATTGAGATTCCTTATCTTTCATATAGCGTACTCTATCTTTGTGTTTTTCTTTATTCATTTTTTCAATGTTAATCTTTTCAATGTCCATTAAAGTAGAACTACGTTCATATGATAACGAAGGATATATTCTTGCGGTTTCTTCCATTTTTGTTTCTTCCATTTTTTAAAGAAATATTTTGAATAAATATTTTGAAAACAATCTTCTGAAATGCTATTTAAATCGAAATACGTAGTTGTTTGTTTGTCGTATATTTCTAAGAACTCAGTCATGTTATTAACCTGAGGTAATATATCACCTATATTACTCAGTATAACTGTCGGATTTTCATCATTCATTTTAAATGAAATAAATTCCAATAACTGTAATAATGTCTACTTCTTGTACAGGAAAATGAAAACAACGGCAGTGTATTTTGCATCAAATATAATAATACAACAATCAATCTTATCATACAATTGTACAATGTCAGTCTACTACCATTAGACTGGAGAACAAAAGAAAATTTAATTACATTTCAAAATAATCCAAAATGCAATACTACTAAGTTCCATGAATCATTCTTAAATATCAAATATAATAATACAACAATCAATCTTATCATACAATTGTACAATGTCAGTCTACTACCATTAGACTGGAGAACAAAAGAAAATTTAATTACATTTCAAAATAATCCAAAATGCAATACTACTAAGTTCCATGAATCATTCTTAAATATCAAATATAATAATACAACAATCAAATCATACAATTATACAATGTCAGTCTACTACCATGAGACTGGAGAACAAAAGGAAATTTAATTACATTTCAAAATAATCCAAAATGCAATACTACTAAGTTCCATGAATCATTCTTAAATATCAAATATAATAATACAACAATCAATCTTATCATACAATTTGTACAATGTCAGTCTACTACCATTAGACTGGAGAACAAAAGAAAATTTAATTACATTTCAAAATAATCCAAAATGCAATACTACTAAGTTCCATGAATCATTCTTAAATATCAAAGATTATGTTACATACTGAAATATAGATCTATACAATAGCAGTCTTCTACCATGAGACTGGAGAACAAAAGGAAATTTAATTACATTTCAAAATAATCCAAAATGTGTTACTACTTATAAAGAAGTCTTCATAAATATGTATACATCAAATATGCATGTACATTGCACATATCTTAAAAAGTGAAACAACACAGTTAATGTTCATTCATCTTGGGAAACCAAACCTCATTTCTTCTATAGTTGTCGGTTGATTCAATTTTTCTATATAAATTTTGATTTCTTTAAAATGTTTTCTAACAAAACTAATGGGCATTGATGAATTTAAAAATAATACGTGTGGTAGAATTAGATCTGATAAGTTCATCAAGAAATAACAATAACTTACGTTATAGGAAATTCTAAATAGTTCCAAGTTTGCCACAAATCTGTTTTTTTTATTGTCACTCAATTCCAGAATTCTTTTAAATCCATAACCTTGATAAGCAGCACTTCTCAGCAACGACCCATGGTGCACTTTATCACTTGCAATCAGTTTTGAAATCATAGTAGCACTATCTTCGATGGTAATGAAATGTTCTTTTGTAAACATTGAACTGAGGAATTGTAGTAGTGTTAAGATACTGTTCTATTTTTACTGTAATATCCTCCACTTGTTTTTGAGAGTCCAATTTGTTCTTCTTTCTCGATTGAATTTCTAACTTCCACTCTTCAAAGTATTTATTCGCAGTTTCCTTGTGCTCTTCTTTAATTAAGTTTAGTAAAATCGGCATGTAAAACGAAAAAGCTTCTGCGGCAGTACGTTTTGGCATTTTGCAATAAGGAAAGAAAACAGTCACTAGTTATGATTAATGGAATTGTAAATGAAGTCTTACTTCCTACATGCTGCAATTATATGCCACCGTCTTTACAAATGAATAAGTGGGTGTAGCAGCTGTTTGTTCTTTCATACATTGTTTCCTTTCAAATGTTTGAGTTGGAGGACACAGCTCCTTACACTGAAATGCATTTTATTCATAAATGCGGGAAGCAGATGTTATCTACCCTTGAATGACAATTGTAAAAGTACCTAAACTTATTGTTAAGAATATGTCAATTCCTTCAAATATTTTTATTTTCGGTGTCCGGTTTTACATGACCTGGAACGGTCATGATTTAAGCAATGAAAATCGAACCGAAGGTTCTAGGGCTTCGCCCGATTGTAATTCTCAAATTTGAGATTTTGAAAAATTTGAAAATTGGGTATTTTTAAAAACGCCCAAATCGGAGCGAAGCTCCTCTGGCTTTAGCCGATTTATGAATTTAGGTCTTCATAAACTGAAAAAGGGTTCAAATTCATGAATTTATGTCGTTTTTAAAAATGTCATTTTTTGAAAAAATGGTACTTTTTGAATGGACTAAATTCATGAATTTAGGTCTTAAAAACCTGAAAAAGGGTTCAAATTCATGAATTTATGTCGTTTTTAAAGATACCAATTTTTTTGATTTTATGGTGTCCTGGAACGGTCTTTTACCCATTACTACAGTGTGGCCGAAAGACTACAAGAATGTGCCGATGTCCATGGTGGACATTTTGAGCATTTGCGTTCGTGAATTTTTGCAACTTTAAGTTGATTAATTTTTTGATATGTTGAATAGGCCTTGGTTATTCATTTGTTCATTTTTTTGTTAGGAAACCAAGCAAACAAAATGGTAGTTGTTTTAATGTTAATACCTTTATTAATTTCAGCCTCCTCTAGGCCATCGTCAGAAGCTTCTGACGATGGTCTAAGAGGAGGCTGGAATTAACAAAGGTGAAGGACATTTGGATCTCAGCTGTTCTTCCTTCTTCGCCTCCCTGTCTTGTGTTGACGACAGCGTCTTCGTGCACCAGGCTGAGGGGCGCGGAGGACATTCGAATGTCAGCTGTTCTTCCTTCTCCGCAGTAACACTGAAACAACTACTATCTTGTTTACATGGTTTCCTAATAATTTTTTTTGATAGATGTTGGATAGTTATTCGACTTCTCATGATCGGTATAGATTCAAATTGGGTTGTAGTGAAATATGTAGGCATGAAAACACTGGAGATCATGAGATATTTTAATATGATTTACGCGATGTCAAAGAGTATTGAATTTTTGCCCCTTACGAATACAAGGCATATTAGCTATCTGTGGCATCGTGAAAAAGATTATTATGACATAGCTTATTAATCTATAGCATTA
>CAJQUW010016398.1:0-42258 GCA_907163375.1 Prostheceraeus crozeri
GTGCCACGAAAAGGCTCGCGGGCCACCAATTTTAAAAGGCAGTATTATAGGCTTTATATTCTCTTATTCCGTACTTTTAAGTGTTCAAAAACCGTGCATGGGCTCCACAAATGATAGTCGTGTGCTAATATATAATAGTGTAGCAAATATCTGTTAGTGTAGTAGTATACAAATGGAATTAAGCAAGAATATTTGAAAAAAATGTTGGCACGTCAAAAGCGCGCGGTTGGATTCCTTCATTCGTAGTCAAGGTCACGCGTTGCCCACCACTGCTATAGATGGTTGGAGCCACAACAGAAAAGGACGAACTTCTAAGCCGTGTGACTGAAATGAGCAGAGTAATTTGCTTTTTGAAGACCCAAAGTGCGTGATGGACGATAAATCGATAATAATTCCTTCAAATATTCCGGGACAATACCATGTAAAGCTCTGCAGACCATTACACTAGTTTTGAATTTTCCTCGATGCTTTATTGGTAGCCACCGCATTCCTACAAGCATGTGTGACAGGGGTATATGATCTACACGAAGTTCATTTTCATCTGTCAATCTATTTTTGAATAGTGCAGAAGAAATGTATCTGTGAAATTATAGTTTGAAATATGACAAATATTCATTAAAATTTTAATTTCTAACTGAATGACTTAGTCATTGCTTTACATTCAAGCAGTCATTGAATTAAGTGGGGTTTGTAACAAGTAAGGAAGCTGTTTAGTTCGATGAATGTTTGGTGAATCCCAGTGGTATGGTAAGAAAACACATTCCAATATATCAAATTATATTCCAAATTCTATTCAGCTTCACTGATTGCCCTGACTCCTTATGTTTCAAATTATTTAAAACTAAGGAGAGATTCTTCAAAAGTCAATATTTCACATTTTGAATTTGCCAGGAAATTATGCTTTCGCTGTCATACAATGTTCCACAGGGTCACTTTGCTAATTTAATCGAATGTGTGAGATAAGCGAAAAAGATAGCCGAAGAGTCTTCGCCTTCACTTTCACCATTAAACCTGTCCAGCGGTGGCAACTCTCGAGGAGGACAGAATCGAACCCTGAATTTTCTGCACTTTCGTGCGAAAAGCTTTGTCATAGTCATCACATCGCAAATTTATTTTTTCTGATGATGTTTTTTGCTTGAGGGAAAATCACAAAGGAATCATTTTCATTTCTCCATTTACACATAATTATCAGACAATGAGATGAAGGAGAAAGAAATCATTTATAAAAAACACCCGAACTTCAACTCGGAACAGGATTCGCGGTGATTACATGAAAATAACAAAAAAACAATAAGTTATAAAGAAAGCTGAGGGTAAGAAATGAAGTTGTGATGTTTCCTTAACCTCTACTAGACTAATACTTGCAACGTTACCCCCAGCAATGTCGATGCCGATTTGCATCTTCAGCCAAAAAGGCAATATCACATGAAAACGACATTTTACCGAAATAAATTTTCAACTTTTCAAACAATTCATACACATCCATACCAATAAGATTTCATATATTTTTGAATATCGTGTGTGCAATTGGACGAATCCAGAAGAAATCATATATGACTGCAATTCAAAATCTATTGTGGCTTCAACATTGCTATTACTTTTTTTGATTACTTTCGAACTCAATGGCAGCTTCTTAAACGGGAGTAATTCGTGTTATATGTTGCAAAATAGAAACAGTCCAAAGCTATCCATGAGATCACCTTTGCAAGACGTACACTCAAAATAATGGTTAAAGCAAGTAAGAGAATAAAACAAGTTTCATACAATGTTTGAATACAAAAAATTACTCAAAAAATGGAAGATGGCAAAAATTCTATTTTAGAATAACTTAAAATTCAAAACAGAAATATCAAAATATTGCGCACATTAATGCTACAACCTCTCTCCATTTAATCTTCTTTTATCGTTCTAATGAAAAGATCATAAGTAGCAGTGCACCTGCGACAAATTGTATCATCAAGATCTTTCTGTCGTCTGAACGGAAAATCACATTCATTTTGTGTCATCATGAAACAAACATTAATCCCATTATTTTTCTTTGATTAGATCATTATTGAGTCTGTGCATCGGTGTCATTGTCCAAAACCGAGTCGAATCAATTTGAAACGGCTCAACGTCGGTTTCACAGACTATTATTCAATTGAATTATTCAAATGAATGCTTGTCTAGTCTATCAGCCCGAAGAGATAGCTCGTGTCTCAGGTTGTTGGAGCACATAGTGAATCCAGGTCATATATTGCATCGTCAGTTGCCCACCCAAGCAAACTCAGGACGCCTTCTTCTTCCAAAAAGGCGAACAGTACGTCGTAGCAGAGCATTTTTTACTCTTGCTTTATCATGAGCTCTTCAAGCGATAGTCATCAAAGGAATATTTAGGTTTGACACGTTATTTATTTGCAATTTCAAATTCTTGACTATTATTGCTAATTGTATTCATGAGACTTTTCGTTGTAACTTTCGATTTCTAGTTTTAAAGAACAAACGCATTATTATTAATGGCATAATTTACTGCAACTTCCTTGAGAGAACTATAGAGCTTATATGCCTGTTAGTTAATGTACATATACTTACAATATGCGAGCTGTAACTCTCTGAAGACAGTCGTGTGCAATCATCACAACTCTAACACTTTTACATCCCCTTACTTGGAATTTGAACCTCTCAAATAATTTTCATTTATCATGTGTCAATGCCCTGTTTTGATGTAGAGCTGCAAATTTTATGTGATAAACATCTATATCATTAACAGTCAGACAGAGTTGATCGCAATCTGAGATCTCCTATGCAGTCTCTGCATGATGATTCCACTTACGACGAGACTAGTAGAAGAAGCAGACTTGATTAATGTTGAGATGTCACGACAGAAGCCAAAGTAACGCCGTCTGCTTTTTTGTTACTAGAAACTTAGAAGTTGTATCTCATAATTAAGTTTTACATACAAACTTCCAAATCATAGTGAGACTCATCAGCCACGAAGAGTTGAAGGAACAATTTCTTAGCATTCAAACTCAGATAAAACAAGCTTGTGTGATATTGTGAAAAAGGTAAAAAAGGATCCGATGCCATGTAATTACCGGATGGAAAATACAATTTTCAGTCAGTGGAAAATAATAATTCGGAAAAATTTTGTAAAATAGTAGCATTTGGGAAAATTGAAAATCGAACCAATTACTATTACAACAAGAATGAAATGAATACAACAAATGATGGAGGGAACCAAGATTCCACAACAATCGATCACTCGCAATGATATCAATCGATATCATTCGCAATATTAAACACTACACTGTCGAGACAGTTATTCTGACTAGTTTGTTGGAGCAGTCTAGTATTTACACCAGTGCTACATGTATTTTCAGTAGATGAATCAGTCGAAATGTGTTATGTTTTATTCCATTAATTTGCGCGATTAATAATCATTCACCTGATTAATAATAATACTCACAACATGAGCGATTGATCCTAGCATCACATTGAAAGCTTTTCAAATATCCGATGCCATTATATTTTCTCAAAACGATTTGTATCAATTAATTTCAACTACTACTCCAAATTATCATAGCCTGCCGATAAATAATCAGGAATGTACAGTACATATAATCAAGATAAACGAATCTGAATCATCATCATCAACATCATCCGATTTGCTATTTGACATTTGATAAGCGCAGAGCAATGTAAATGACACTAGAAAAGATCAGACTTGACATGACCTGATCTTTTTATCGAATAGGATGAAACTGCTCATATCTCTTGTCTACTCAGTTTCATCGAGTGCATTTCTCATCTCCAATTCTATCCATACAAGTATACTGACGATCTCCGATGCTATTGATTTTTTCGTCCAGCAAATGTCGACTTAATAAAACAAGCGAATACGCAGTCATGGTTGATCGCGAATTTTGAATAAACTTTTGAATTTGTCTCCGCTAGCAGAGTCCCTGTCCATTTGCGTGGATATCAAGACTAATTTTTGTTAACAGTTCTAAGTGTAAGAATTAGAACTATGGTAGCTATTAGGAGTCTTTAAATTCTAAATCAAAGCAGTTCCGACCGGGCCAACACTGGCCATTTAGTGGACTGAGTTTGGCAGGTAGCAAAAAAGATAATATGAAACTGGTATGTCTAGAATACCTCCATGATTTTTCATTGTCTATATATTCGAGGCATAGTGCAGCATTGAAGATAACCTCAGCATGAGTCTAATTATAGCAGCTACGTTTTGTTGCGGGTGGTTTTCATAGAGAACTACAAACATCTCAAGAGAACTACAACATCTAGCTGCAATCTTAATTCTGCTGCCAAAAAATGTATAGCATTCCGTGAACTGCCTTGAACAGTAATCGCAACTTAGGCTGGGAACAGATCTTTCCAAGATACTGGACTATTACAGCAGCAGACCAATCCTTTTCAATTTAGCAACAATTGATAACATCACAGAGTATGCTTAAGTAAGGAGATTTATGTCTCCGAACGATGAAAGAATGAAGAACAATTCCGCTGCTTGGTGCTTTTCAGCATCTGGAGTATAAAGTTATGTGTTTGGAAAGCAAAACCAAAAAAGCAATGTTTCGAGTTCGCGTCCATCATCACAAGTTGAAAAATTTCCTAAAACTAGCAGCTAAATAACGCAAATGCTGTTTTTTGAGCCATGAAATGAACGTTAGGGATAATGCGTTTTTATTTCGTGAGCTAGAATTCATCCAAAGAGTAGAACTCCAGCTCATCTAAAAGCTTTAAGGTCATGAAATCACAGCGACGACTTTTATAATAATCATCATACTTCACTTCGCAAGCTCTTTTGAAAGATTGTTTGTTTGAAAGCTACATTTTTGTTTGTAAATTAACTTGATTACTAAATCTCGACTTTCTTCTCGCATCGTCTAGAAAACATGACATAGCTAGACTTCTAGACA
Organism: Prostheceraeus crozeri; assembly: GCA_907163375.1. Taxonomy (NCBI): domain Eukaryota; kingdom Metazoa; phylum Platyhelminthes; order Polycladida; family Euryleptidae; genus Prostheceraeus; species Prostheceraeus crozeri. The sequence goes on from CAJQUW010016398.1 coordinate 4,917, forward strand.
TTGATAATGTCACTTTGTAGAAATAACCTGTTATCTATATACGGAAACCGACGAATATTAGATCAAGCGGCCGACTGGTACAATGAGAGTCCTAGTAGGAAGCGAATGATTAAACTGCTGTTGAATGGGAAGCAGATCATGTGGAAGTCATCAGCAGATCGTCTGACATCTAACTGTATCGGATGTCGACTGTCACTGGAGGCGATTCCAACTTGCCGAGGTTGCGACCTGACATTGTTACATATGATCCCTAAGCAAGAAAAAAATGAAGCTTTAACGTCACAACACCCCATACTGGGAGCTTGGACGGTGCTGGATAAGTCAGACTCATGGAGCGTTGTGGTACTTTTAGTCCGGATGCCCTTCCTGCTGACTTCCAATGACACTTTCGGGGTTCGACCTCTGGATCAAAAGATCGCTAGGCCAAGCACTTAACCACTGTGCAACGGAGACCACATCTAAGCAAGACTGGGTAATCGTGATCTTCCTGTGACAGCTCCTCACGCTTGAACAGTTCGTCTCGTGTAATAAATAGTACGGCGATATAAGCACAAACTGGTCCACATAAATTTACTTAAAAGCTTGATTTTGTTTTCAGGTTGAAATGGCAATTAGATCTCTGATTAATCTGATTTATGAATCGGTCAAATTTATTGTCTGAAGCTTAACATAATTTCGAAGCTCTCTTTGTCGGGGTGGATAACGGTGCGTACTAGTGTGGTAGATAACTCACCAATAGTTTTAGTGACAACCAAATCGATTTTTAACAATAGACTCACAAACTCACAATGCAGGATGCAGGTGAAAATGCGATAAGCAGAAAATTATAGCCGCAACCTTGCAGCTTTATTAGTATAGATGTTATTTCTGTGAATTTTTTACTGCAGAAATAGTTTTCTCCATAATGTTGGCCCTTCCGATCAATATTAAAAAAAGTAGCAGGCGCACGAAAATTAGTTCACTTGATGATTTCACCATCGTCTTCTCACCATTCCTTGCTGCATAGTGCATACACTGTGTGTTATGGCGTGTTCGAAGTGATATCACAGCACGCACGCCTCTCTCACTGGCTCTGATGTCCTCTGCTGACAGCCTATTGTTTGCCATTTTCCAATAGCAAGCGATACACGAATTATCCATTCGAGAAGGAGCAAGCTGTCTAATTCTGTGATGTGCCATTTCGATATTATGGTTAGATACAACCAACCCTTCCTTTCTAGGAAACATAGACGCGCGCAGATGAATCTAATTCTGTGGTTACGGTATTTAGTGAACTGTGGCTTATGTAACTGTAGATGTGCTACCTTTATACGATTTCAATATAGACGAGTTTTGTCCACCGAGCTGACTGAAGATTCTTTACATTCCTGAACACTGTAAAAAGGGAAATTTTCGCGAATCGGCAAATAGACGAACTTCACGAATCCTTTCAACCACTACAGTAGTAATGTGCTCATTGCGAAAACTACTCAAAATACCTGAGTAGCAAAATAATTTACAACAATGAAAGCTCGCTTATCTGTAGTCGAAACATGCCAATTAGATGTTTCAGACTTTGCACAAGCTGAATTAACCGAAATTATCGAAAGTACTTGAAATCAACCAAAAATGTAGGAAATGATCTCACATTTTCTTGCAGCTTGTGATGATAGAGCTAATTCTAAGTAATGCATAATTGTGAGGTTTAAAAGCACAGTCCCGAAAACAACAATCATTTTTCTATTTTTTCTGTTTTGGGCAGTGCCAGGCATCAGTCTATCCCTGCAAGTTTGGAAATGTACCTGCTCCAGGGGATATCTTTTCATCCGCTTGATTTCTGACCGTCTCTTTGTAAAGATGTATCTTAGCCTGTCAAATGGTGCAATTTTGCTCTAATATATCCTTTCATGATTTATCAAACAGTCAGCATTGTTACATTAATCATTATTTTACATTTTTAAAGGAGTTTTTGTTTGCAGTATTTTGCGTCATCCTAGCAGTTATAAATCTATTCTCTCTTACGGCATAGATGGAACTACATGTAATTGGGACATCAAGTGTTATCGCAAACTGTGTCTCACGGTTTGCTCCCAAATATTTCCTTCATAGCACTTTCACGTTTTATTATTCGCAGCAAGCGTTTTTTATTAGCGCAGGAGTTTGTAGAAGATAAAGGATAGCGGTTGCATTATATTTTGATGTTCATAAATATTTGATAATTTATCTTAAATGATTTCAAACTAAGCGGAATGGTAGTTATGGATGGTTTTAATGTCAAGAACCTGTGTGAATTCTGACATCCTGTGTCGTGTTTTTATACATACAGAACATACACTGTGACAACCGAGAAACAAATACAAATTAAAGAGTTTTAAGCTATCAAAATATTCTAAACGTCATGCAATAAGAATTATTTTATATGCAATATCAAAGACCCTCGATTCGAAAATGAAGCGAAATAAAGCGTTTTGTAATCTGAGAATTGGGAATAAAATGAGTATGAAATCACAATCGGAGGTAAAAGTAAGAATTGCAGGTTGAGAAAGACAGTGACAGAAACAAGCATTGTCTTGCCAATTACCATATTTTTGTCCGAAGACGAAACCAGTTTGGTGACTATTCCTAATCTTAACATCCACATGTTTGCCGCACAACAAACAGTGTTTACTTTGACAGCCGCGTACACCTGCTTTACTAGACAAACAAATGAATCATTACAGTGTGTTGGCTTAAACCATGGACTAGCAAACCAAACCAACCCTCACGAATCCTCTAATACATGTAGTGAGCATTCTGCTGCAACTTTGGGGATGCAGCTTTCCTTATAAGTACAGCATGAAAATATATTCAATTTGATCACTTCTCGGACATTATTTGGTGCACAATAAACTAGAGACACGATAGCACAGATAACCGAGTAAGGTGTAGGTCGAAACATTGATTAATTGTATCAAATTTCCTGGTCCTTGACACTTTTCTTGCCTACCGATGACCTACTCAATACTTGCGTTTCATCGTTCTAATCCTCATTCACCAATCCACTTCTGAAGATATCAAGTTACCATTTATCATCACTGCAAAGTTTGAGAAGAACGAAGTATCTGAGGATAGCTAAGAAATTGAGAACGAATCGTGAATTTGGACAATTACTGCTTGAGCCTGCTTGCACCTTCGCTATGGCTAATTCATTTCATGTTTCTGTCGTATTCTATCAGCTGACTTTCATAAATTGATGATAACACTGACTCAAATTACCTCAAAATTCATCGCCAAGTTTCTTCAAAGAGTCATCAACTTGCGATTGATTACTAAGAAAGCACCGACTGATGAACATTAAAAATGGAGCTTCAAATCGCTTGATTATTCTCCCCTTCTACCTAAATAGAAGTGTTATCTTTCAGCTGGATTGAAAACAAGTTTTTAAATGCATGTACTTGTAATGGAGACATGTTTTCCAATGATTCTGGAAATAAGCACTTACGTATTTGTTTAATCTAGATCAATTCATTCATATATTTGGCATTTACATACGAAAGCGCATCTTGAATGTTTGCCAATAAGGCATTGATGGATAATTCGATCACGATCACTTGGATCTGGTTTTATTTTCAGATTGTCTACTTTACACAGCCGGCGCAGTGAACTTGTGGTAGAGACCTGGGTTCAGACTAGTGATGTGCGGTTATAACCATGGCCGGTTACGGTCAAAAGCACCACGGTTGCGGTCGGTTGGGGTTTAAAGTTCTAACGGCTACGGTCGGTTGCGGTTAACGTGATCTGCGATTACTGTTAATCACGGTTGCATTTTGAATTGGAATATATTTTGTTCTTACATATACATGTATATTTGTTTTACTTTAAGAACTTTAAATGATTGACAATTGAATGCTGTCTTAAAGTTTGGATATAATTAGCGAAATCTGAATAATTACCTGAATCATGAGAACAAATTTTGCAGGTAGGTACGTTGGGTTTATGCATTTGTTCTGCGTAAGATTAACAGCTGTGTTGGATGACAGAGTAAACAAGCAGACGACTATAACATGATATATTTCACATTTGGCTGCAAGTTCTAATCTTAACTATTGCAATGTGTGCATGTTAACTATTGTTTGCACACAATATCAAAGTTATAACAACGCGAAACTTTAGCGCTTGATACCGGTATCTTGGCTATCTGTTGGATATCTATAATGGGATATTTGCATGTACATGTAGGTTTAGACTACGGATTTTTCTTACATGTAATCACATGTAGGCCATCCCATGCAGGTATAGTTATTAGCTAGCTTATCGTGATTGGAGCGTTTTCCAAACGAAAGAAAGAATAGCTAAATCATATGGAGTGCCATAGTGGTGAGTGAGTGATGCGCCACCCTATGCGCCTATATGATTCGCATTTGTAGCATGTGCAAAGTCGCTGTCTTTGACTACATGTGTGCATGTATTTGATAAACTCCTTTAACCACGAATTTTACAAGAATAAAACTTTGTATAATGATAGTTAGGTAAGATAAGCCAAACTGGCCCACCTGTCCGGCTGCTACCAGTATTTTGTCGATAAGCGAAGCTTAGCATGTATAAGACTATTATGCAAGTTGCAGTATATTACGATGACCAATAGGTACGAGTGACTGAGGCTCATAGCTGATGTATATCAGACTCGTAACTGATATAGGGTTTTGATTCAACGAGCCTATGCGTTCAAACGATTAACAGTCGGATATACATATGCTTCTGCGGTTAACGGTCGGTTGCGAATAAAAATCCAACGGTTGCGGTTGGCTACAGTTAGAAATATCATGGTTGTGGTTGATTACGGTTACGGAAGTTTTCTGTACGGTTGGTTGCGGTTAAGAAATTTATCTAACCGCACATCACTAGTTCAGATCTAAGTCGAGTCAAGCATACGGACTCTGCATTCTTGCTGATAACTCAGGAAAAAATAATGAGAGAGGGATAAATAAAAAATCTCGGTCGCATAGTAAAAAGGAATTCGCCTAATGTGTTCCTCGGTAGCTGCGTTCGTGTTCAGTCTTGTCATTCGCACTTAAAGTTTCAAAGAAATTATAACTCTATTATAACAAGCTCCTATAGTGAATTTGTAGAACGTTCCCTGACGAATTCGCAGAATATTCCACATAGACCACTTCCACCAAGATATCCGCGACTTCTGTGAATCCTAAGGATATAAAATAGCAATAAAAGAGTTGTCGACAGATCACCCTTTGAATTTTGTCTACAACATAGAAGGACCAAGATTTTCAGAACGAATATGCAATCGACGCCGAAAACTGAGGACGAAGACGAACGTTATCGACGATATTTCATCAGATTTGCCGTCTTGTCTCGAGTTCAATCGTTTTTCCTTGAACTTGAATGAAATGCAACAAAGGGATTATTTCTAGTAGTAGTCTATTACCGTATGTTATTTGATGAATATCCAACCATAATTGGCTATAGGCATGGTTAACTTAAGCATTACATTTGAATAAACTGACATATGAGGATGCGACCTATTGGCAGGATTGTCAATGATTCGTGACATTGAATAAGGTCCGATTTCGACTGAGAATGCTGCTCAATATCCAATATTTCTTTATTGATCGAAGACAGTGCTACCTTGTTTTACAGATTTGCTAATGTCGATCAAACGAGCGGAAATGTAGAGAGGAATTACAACACACAATTATGAGTAAACGCATAACTAAACTTGGTGCTTCAGGACAAGTTGCAGAGTCTCGTCTGAGCAGCGCAGTTTGATACTCCACGTTGATGAATGACGAACTTTTCGATGCTAATCAACCATTACCATTAACCTCCCGTTGCAGGCTAGTGAAGTCTGAAGCTAGATATCACTGTCGGTTTGGTTGAGTACATAGGTTATGAAATATTCTTATCACGTAATCACTAAGCTTTAAAAGTGCGGATTTCATAGCTGAGTTTATCAACGTTAAAAATTTCTCTGAGTGGAGGAGACATGTGAAAATGTATCATAATTCATGCACCTTTATTGGTGCTTTGAGATTTGATCGTTGTTCTAGGCAACTATCAGAGCAGTGATTCAGTGTCTGGCTAGTTGATGTGCTTGAATGTCACAACCCCCCCCCCCCCATCTGGGGCTTGGTCGGTGTTGACATAGTCAAACTTTTCTGCACCGTCTTGACCTTCCTGCCGAATTCTAATGACACTTTCGGGACTCGATCTCTTGACCGAAAGAACACTAGGCCGCGCACTAAACCATTGTGCCACGGAGACAGATGTGATAGCTGACTGCTTTGCCTAATTATTAATGACAATAATTCAGAAGAGAACAACGACTCAATGTCTGATTGATCAGTTTCATTAATACTGATCATCTTTAGAGAAACTGATAACAATTTCTGTACAGCAAGTTACGCTCAGCCATTGTCAATTTTCATTCTATACCGGTGAAGTCACATCTCGAGTGAATCAATGTCACAGTCACGTTTCATCGCGAAACATAAGATAAAGTGCTTATCTGACAACAGCAAACCACTAATGCTATTAAAGATGAACTTGAACGAAGTCGATCTTTTCGATACTTAATTATGACATAGTCAATCTAAGTAATATATCAGCTTTCCTTGCTCCTAATTTTATTATTCACTTTAATTCTCATAATAGACCGTGTGAGACTAAAGCATCATAGTGATTGAACTCTCTTACTTGACACACAAGGCAGTTGACATATCCTCCTATTGACTACAGCATCACGCATTGCATGATTGTACTGCTAGTTCATAAGCCACTATTTTGTACTTGCAAAGTTGCTTCTTCTCACTTATATCCAAGGTCCTCTGAGGACCTGATGACCAAACCAGCGAGCAAAACTCCATTACAGAAAGAAACTTAGCCTCATAAAGCGCTGAAGTAGGCACGGGTTCGAAACAATGCTCCAAGACGTTGGGAAGCTCGTCGGGCTTGTCAGATGTGGATTGACCAACCTAGAGAGTCAGATGGTGAGCGAAGAAAACCTGTTCTCCAATGAAAAGGAATGACCTGTCAATGGTAGAACTATCTTAGGAGCGTTTATGATAAAACCGAATTGACTGAGTTTTGTTTCATAGAACATGACTCGATCGGAGCGACCCAAAGACAGAATTCTCTGGGTCTTAAACTTCATATAGCTTCAACCTCGTGTTAGAATATATAAGACGCACGAGGCGATTGTGACCCATTGGATGAAACTGCTGGCTAACTTGTAGTAGATGTTAATGGAAATATAGAAATATATGCCAAAAATACGAATTGCATTATCGATCTGAACAGTAGGCACATAATGTAAGCACTGTCGCACAGAATGGACAATACGAATAGTATATGCCCTGCATATGGTACACGCGACTATTTCCTCAAGCGTCACCGTAGTAGAGCATGCAACAATATGGGACATAGCAGGACCGAACTCAATGCACAACTTTGATGCCTGAGCAAACTGCGAATTGCAAGTCTCTTAAAGAGAAATATTTATTTTCAACTGATTCTGACTAAGGCCTGCCTACATATTTTCTAGGATAAAATACATTTGGCCTCCGTATCCCGCCAGCATTTATAATCCCTACTTCAGATAAGCAGCATGAAAGCGAAAGATGTAATCATCAGTGTTTGTGAAGATAATAAGAGACGCAGTTGAGAGGAAAATAACGTTAACGGATATTATCCTTAAAATCCAGCATGGCATCTGATATCACAAAATGATGACACGACCTGCACTCCAGAGTCGGCTGTTTATGAGGTCGGTTTCGCGCTCATACAATTCATAAACAGACAACAAGTGTCACAAGCTCATCAATAGATTAAAAGGTCATCGAGTCCACGCCAACTACAACCTCCCCATCATCTCTCTTTCCCCGTCAAGGTTTCCGATATCAAATTCGAGTCGCTCAGAAATCCGGAAATGCTAATGATCAACTCCATCTACTACACAATACTCTACGTGTAAGCTCTTCAACAAACCGTAGACATCGTATCTACACCCTATAGTTGACAGAGCGTGGCATCGTGTATGCCCGCTGAACAGCGTAATGAAATCTACAGCTGGTACATTGCATTTGTGTGCTCCAAAACAAAAGCCTCGTGTGTGTCAAGACTGGCCCCTCACACTCTATAATCCGCTTCTCTACATGTGGTAAAGTCATTAAGTTCTGATCACTATAAATTTCAACGAATAAAAGGTTATTTTAATCAAATAGATTTGCTTCTCCATTACGTTCAATTCTGCAAAAACATGATGCTAATGAAACGAAGACAGTGAAACACTCATCGACTTCGTCAAGCGTAACAGTGATCTAAACATTACGATTTCGCTTTATAGATGTTGACTCCACAAATATAGAACGCTGACAGCAATGTCACCAATTAAATATGTCCGAAAATCGAACACGGACTAGTGATTGTAACATTTATTGTTACCTGGATACTTGCATAATAGCAATAAATTTGTCGACAAGCAAATATGATATTAGTGAATTGCTAAGAAGGAATCTTGAATTGTCAAGAACTAGTCATCATATATGTTAGTATCGCTATATCATCATGTTAAAGGTAAATAAGAATAACTGAATTGTTTACGATATATTATGATAATATTAAAAATAATAACCATTGTAATCATTTTTCTTTTTCATTATAATTAAGATAATAATAATTGTAACATAGTATTCGCATAAATTGCGTGCTACGTATAAATATACTACTCACTGAACATAACACGGGCAATAAATCATTATTACAGAATACGATACCATATACTGACCTTATGACCGATAAATGACCTTGATGGAACATCTGTGCACTGGATATATGTAGACAAACGCAAAATATAAGACTTTTGTCTACCTAAAAGATTTCTAAAAAATCACAAATAAGATCTTACAAGACCTGATCAGATTTGCTAATAAGACTTAGCACGACTGATACTTTCTGGTCAGAACTTGTAAGATTTCCTTAGTAAAATTAGGTAAGTCATTTCGTCTAGTGAAGAAGTGGAATCAAAATTAACGCTGATTGATGTCGCTGATTATTACAATATGTACTTTGGAATCAAACCGAATTACTAAGCCGTAAAACAGTTTAGGCTACTACATCGTAAAAATCGATGGATATACCATATACCATATTACTGAATACTCGTATACCATATTCGTTATTATTTTCATATTGGATTCCACTTGGAAATTATGTGTTAACACGATGTAACTACTTTGGAGAAAATCAAACACATTAATATTTAAGTAAGTATCAATAGGTAACTAAGTATAATATCAAAATAATTTTCAAATAGTGATCAATAATTAGTTGATAATAATAATTGATATAAACGCAGTATTAAAAATTGCTACACAAATCTTACCAACAAATGCAAGTTTATGGAGACTTTTTATCAGTCACATTTCAGACTGCTGTTGCCATAATGTGGTTATTGCCAGAGTCGACATTTCTCCCCAAATGGATTAACGGAAACAAAAAAGAAACCGTTCTGGCATAACTGTGCTGTACTTGTGCTTCATGGTAAGCGTTCCTCAGCACGGACCCCTGGCCTCAGAATCTGATCAATATCTTCAGTCTCATTAATAAATATTTCTTATTGATGCTGCTTCTGCATTACTATGTAGCAGCAATAAGGCTCCTACGATCAGAGTTGTAAAAGTCGGAATTGGAATTGGAATTGACGATATTTAAATCTACTGGAATTGGAATTGACCTTGATAAACCTCAATTCCACTTTTTCGATAGACCTGTGATAGATCTATTTGTACAAAAATTGAAATCACAGTATTCGGCCGTTGTGTTAACTGCGCGCAGAGATAAGAGAGAGATAGATTCTATTGTTGAATAAAGGGTGCTAATTGTGACTTTCATGGGCCTACAGCCCCGGACAATGTTAATTCAGCAATTAAGCAAACAATGAAAAGATAATCATCTTTGTTCAATCTGTTATTTAGTTATTTATCATGTAAGATAATTAATCAAAATAAAACGATTGTTGAATTTAGTTATTGATTGATTAAGCACAAAAATTGGAGATTAACTTAATTGTTGTACATACGAAAAAAATCGGTTTGGAAAGAGGAAAATTAACCCTGCATTAAAGGGCAGCCTGTCAGTTCAAATCACAATATAGACAGTGTCAACAAATTATTCTAATAATTAATGATTCAATTAAAATGGTAATGACATGAAATATTATTCAACTTCCAATCACAACAATTGACAACATTAATTTTCAAGACTATAATTATACAAATACGATACTCAACGATAAAAGAAAAACTTTAAACTTGCAGTTCACTTCTTGATGTTGAATTCACTTCAATTCGATCGGACTCACTTATACCAAAATAATATCATAAATATCATGAATATCAGTGTCACTTATACCGTCAATCTTCAATCGCGCTCGTTGATGTACGTGTTGCCGCATACGCTACTGTGTTGTTGTTCGCTGGTAGGCAGTTGTAGTTGTTACTTCTGTAGTCAAGTTACACCGCGAGATCCCGGAGTTCTTCTAACAACTACTGAAGATGTCGTATGTGTTGTTGTTGTTTCAATTTCTCATCGTCTCTAATTTATGCAAATTTTTGACACTTGACGGTAAATCCACTTTCTTTTGAAAATTGAAAGAGTTTCCTTTAATCTCTGCTCGTTAGCTTTCGACCCGACCACATTTCTTTCTTATCACGGAATTTTTAATCTCCTTTTTAACATGGACCATTAATCAGTTTTCATGATATCATTTTTATCGTCGTTTTTTCTTTCATCAACAATCACGTTATTCGCAAATTGAATTTCTTTCTTCTGTCAGTTTATTAATAGATTTATTCGCATCTCTCTCTCTCTCTCATAGAAGTAGATACACTATTGCTTTTGTGTATGATCTTTGGACAAGGGGCAGCAATCCAGATCACAATTTGGCTTGATAAATATAAATACAAATGAGAAAACATGGAAACCAGCTCGCACAATTTGCGTTTTGCCCCAACTTAGTTCCCCGGGCGTGTGCCATAATTTTCATGCAATTTCCATTCTAGGACTTTCCATGGTACTGTTAATTTCTATGCTCTATCTCTCTCTCTCTCTCAGCGTTTGATTCTTTGCTGACCGTTAATTTTCTTTTCTCTTTTTCACAAGATGTTGAATATCTCGTTTACGAAACGAAAATGGCGTAGGCTTACCGGCTACATATATACATGTACATGTACACAAGAAATATGAACTATGAACATGAGAACGCACATAGGAACGACGCAGGGAACGGCACACAGGAATAACAGGGACAGGATACGGGCACATGGGTTATATTGAAGCGAGGAAACTTTAGATACATTAACATATACGCGTCATGCAATTATCGGAATTGAATCTCATTATGGAATTGGAATTGAATTGAACTGTTTCGACTGGAATTGGAATTGAAATTTCTGCTCTGGAATTGGAATTAAAAAATTTCATTGGAATTTTTCCAGCTCTGCCTACGATAGCACAGTCCTAACTTACAGTCATTAACACAGCCATAACATAGACCAACTATTTTGATATGATCAAAATGGTTCATCTCCAACTTCTTGGTCGAGGGAAACTGCAGACAATTTTCGACTACGAGGGTCAAAATTGAACATTTTTATTAAAATATCTCATGATTTTTACAGATGACATGACATAATCAAACTTCACTTACTGCGACACACTATCAGGGCCCATTATAAAACAGCTAATAAAAGAGCGAATTACCATACCCAACAACAGTTTCGGCTGATTTACGGAAATTACGGAATTTGCTGAAAATTGTAGTCCTTTGTTATCCATGCAGCACATTTGAGATAATGAGCGCAATCAGTGTATTTTAATAGGTTTCCAGGTTGAAAATAATTCTACACACTTCATAATAAAAGTTAAAAGTGTTGATACTTATGGAAGTATCATTATGTGGCTGAGTATGATATTAAGATAATTTTTTATAATAACAAATAAAATGAATACTTCTGAGCCAAAATTCTTGACACAAAACGTGGGGCACTCTCAAGAAATTCAACTACCATAAATCCTAAACCCCAAAAATCTAATAAACGAATCAAGTGGATAATATAACGTCAACCTTCGACTTTAAACTTCTGCTGATTGACATACTTGATAATCTAAAGTAGACTCTATCTCACGATGAACATCCAGCCTTTATACTCATTCGCAATTGTGATCATTATTTTTCTTGCTTCTGTTCTGCAGCATGAAGAACAAAGACTGATACAGGACAAGCCCACGGAAATTTTACGAGAATTTGCTTGATTAATCATTTCAGCTGAAAATCCTACTAAGTAAACATACATGATAGAACTCCGACGGAAGGGTATTATACAGTATTCAGCACGATTTGAATAGCTTCCCAGATATGTCAACAAAACAAAAATTCAAGTCAGGACAATAGGAATATGACGTCAAAACAACAGCTGGTTGCCCATTTGAATAAATCACGTGCTCAAAGCATTTGATATACTATATACGAATTTAGAGAATGTCAAAGAATGAAATGGAAAGACATGCGGAGTGGTAACAAAAACGGAACTGAAACGTAGAAGGCGGGAAATGCACACTATTTTCTGAGAGACTGTAAACAGTAGCTGGTTGTAAAGAACAAATGGAGATTTAAGCGGTGATTGAAAGCGATGATACAGTTCTAATTGATAGTCACATGCTTGATCGCAACAGAGTGACGTGAAGGATTTAAGTGGAAACTCAGTAAAGTATCTCATACAATTGTCACGTACATGTATATAATGTTGACGATCAGATTCAAGAAGTTCCCTTGTGTGGGCGTGTGTATAATGAATTAATCAGTGGGTGGTTAAACGCAAATCTTTTTATTGAATTTCAGCTGTCCTGCAATGGGAAAGTAACAGTGTCCATAACTAATACCTTCATCATAATTGTTAAAAAAAATGATCGCATTTCTACAATGAAACGTAGATTCAATGCAAATTAGCTTGCAAAGATCGATTATACAAGTCAAATTTTTATACTTAAATATACATGAAATATTGTATAATTGATCTCTCCATCAGTGTTGCGATTCTTGGCGTAGGGTAAAAAAAACGCGCAAGGTCGAAAAACACGCGCACATGTATTTCCTTACAAATAAGCCAAAATGGCAACTATGATCGCTAATATTTGATGAAACGAATTTTTACAAAGCTTAGATTTGCAGATCAGATAGTAAGAGCTTTGGTATTTTTCAGGACAAGTCAAATACACACGTGCCTTAAGTGGTAGATGCATACGAGCAGTGGGCCTATAGGCTATCCATTGAGTGAGATGTTAATGAACCTAAATGATCTTTGATAGGCTATACATGTGGCTTATCTAGAAACTGCATGTAATTTGAAATTTTGATATTTTAGAACCAAAGTTTTCTATTATCAAAAATTAAAAATAGAAGTCGAAAACTTAAAAAACGCGCAAAATGGATAAAAATGGAAAAAAACACACGCTTACACGCGCAAATTGTCAAAAAAACGCGCGCGCGTGTAAACACGCGCGAATCGCAACACTGCTCTCCATTAACACCATCAGGTGATATACATGTATTAGGAGAAATGGTCCTTTTTTAAGTTTGTTGTATTGTTGAGATTCATCAGTGATTGAACTATATTTTGTGCATGTAATCGTTATCCTGCTGATCCTCGATTGAATCCGTTTAAATTTGACCGTCCGCCTGATCCGTTTCGAGTAGATGGTAGAATTAGTCACCGAAAACAAGAATGAAGCTTGTCTATGTTTGTGTTACAATAAGCTATAATTTCATATTACAACAAATACATGTACTCTCAATGTTCATGCATGTTTATTGGAAATAAACGCCTGATTTCTGATGCTTCCTACTACTGTATGTTGCTTTTCGGTATTTTAGAATCATTTTCATTATTTTTCAGTCATATAAAGCAACAAAAACATCAAAGGCATCACTCAGCTGTTAGTAAACAACATTGTTTTACTTTAGACTGATAATTTGACAACGATTTACACAAGAAAATATATAAATTTTAAAAGTGGTTCACTCGAATACCGCTCCTCGGTCTCTGAGGGATAAATTGAATTGATCTCTGCGCTCAATTTATATGCAATTGAAAATTGAAAAACCCTGATCTGGTAGCTCTATTGTAATCAGTTTGATACATTTTTAGCCAACAGCAGCAATGCAAATGGTGTGTTCGTTTCCGAATTTTTCTGTCATTCGCATCCGTATGAACATTTTTTCTTCTAAAACAAATCGTCTTAATGATTAGATTATCTAATCTACATTTCCTTTCCCTGTAAAGATTTTCATATTTTTTATCTTATCAACAATCGGGAAGACTATCAAATTCGGCGACTTGTATAATGGGCGTGGCAGTTAACACATTGCGAGAAGAAAGCATGAACTTTCTGCGGAAGTACATCACACTCCGAATGGTTGCGCAATGTCGACTCAAATCAACTGTTGTAAAATGTTGGGTCGATGCAGATTTGCGCACACCCTTCTCTGATGACAGTGGTGCATCGGAGCTGTGTCATATCGCTGCAGATCATCTGTTTCCCTCAACTGCCTGTCATGTCGGTGTCTTGAGTATCCTGTTGAGATGTAATTCATGTGAGCAACGGTTAATTGTAGTACAGTAATTGACAACAATTAATGGAATTTAAGACACAAAAGAGACAAATTGGAAGTAGAAGTGAAAGATTGAAGTGCATGTTGCACTGAAATACTCAACCGATTATATGAGGTGACTTGAAGGAATGCATGTGCAGTTGGCAGGCACGCAGAAACGATTTATTGAGGATGGTAAACGCTTCGGTGCAATATACAGGCATGGGATTGCCGTGCAAAGGGCGTCAATGTGTTCCCTATGAAACGGACGTCCCTGAATCCTTAGATATACGCCCTGTAAGTTCATGAGGGCACCTTGGAGATCATAGGACAAGTTTGAGGTGGACCAAATCTTTCATGAACACGTTAGGCTAATTATTATTTATAACATTTAAAAATGAGTTTCAGGAAAAATGGGAGATCGAAAATAAAATGAGAGAGAAGGAAATCATTCAGGGAAAATTATATCCTTGAATATAAAACATATTATTTTGTGTGTGCATAAGCCTTGTACCAATTCTTAAATATGATCATCACTCGGATAAAACGACATGCGATGCATTTGCTAATTATCGTATGATGGATATGATCGTATATTTTTGTATACATTTTTGTGTGACAACTTTCAACGAGGCGATAAGATTTTCAATATGAATACAGTCTCTTATCAATATGAGTCTAGACGTTGAAGAGAGAATTGGAAATTCTAATGCTGTACGTGTATGCAATTTTTGTGTATTATTCATTTGAATCATTTGAATTATTTGTAAGTCGTCCTTTGACTCCATAATCACAAGTTACTCAGAACTGTAGAATGCCATTTTACAGATGTAATGGAAAGGCTACTTTTGAAGGTACCGGTGCCTGTGTTTGACTTGTATTCCTTGTACTTCTCGGTACATGCAGCAGATTGGCATCATAAACAGCAATCATAAAGGTGCTTTATGCCAAAATTCGGCAAATTTTCAGAGCTCTTGTCAAAATTGACAATTAAAAAAATAAAGTGCTCTATATAGCACGAGGATGAGAGAGGCCGAACACGTTCAATATGCTGAACCGTTAATTTTTATGTCATTCGGGCCTATGCTTTAGAAGCTAAGTAGAGGGGAGAGACCGAATCCGTTTGGGACATCGATGCGATTCAGAGTCCGTTATGAAAAAGGTGCTGAGACCGAGTGATGTAATCACGAAAGAACTCAGCCCTCAGTCAAGCTCTTTGAAGCTCCAGAAGTGTAGACAAGTGCATCTAAGTAAGGAATTGCTACTCAGAAGAATGTGCATTAATTTGTCAAATGAGGTAACAACATGATCGTCAAAAGTTTTTCAATTTTTATTTATGTAGAAAATGCTTACTTTAAATAGTATTGATCTCAATGAAATATTTTGTCAAAATTAATTCATTTTTATTTCACTACTTCATTTACCTTCATTTTTTTTTGCAATAAAATGGACTTTTAGTAAACATTATATTCCGAACAACTTCACCAAAAGAGAACTTTCAGTCTGATAATCAGCATTTGTTCCGCTAATGGATTAAAAATGCCACAATATATGGGTTAAAGTTACTACTCCCCCCATCCTGGGGGCTTCGACGGTGCTGACATAGTCAGACTTTTAACTGGAGCGTTGTGATATTTTAGCCCGGATGCCCTTCCTGACGACTTCCAGTAACACCCTCGGGACTCGACCTCTGGACCGAAAGATCGCTAGGCCAAGCACTTAAACACTGTGCCACGAACACCACCATTACCTGAATTATCCATTTAAGTTGGGTCATAATTAATGAGTGATCATGTTCTAGTCTGCTGTAGATGTTGATAATGTGAGTTTTGGTTGCACCCTATCTTTAATAAAGAGATGAACTTGTTTCAAAGCAAAATTTGTTTTTATTTGTTCTATTTCCCATCATTTCATTTGACCTTCCCTCAAATTTTTCACTGTTGCTGCCATTGAAGAAGATATATTAACCGTGAACAGTGAACCTTGGATAGATCTAAGGAATGAGAAATGAAATAATTGAATAACAAATTGTAGCATTGAAACGAATGTGAATTGAAAAGAAATTTAGGAAATTTTCAGATACGAACAAAGGTTCGAAATGTATCGAGATCAAAAGTAGTTATGCACCTTTACAAAATTGATCATCCACCTTTCAGTATTTTCTTCCACTATTTATTAATGTAATGATGTAATTCAGCACATAAACATTCATCTGCTATCGCTCTTTTATCATGAAATCGAGCATGCAGCGCAGCTTTAAGAATGTGCGAGGGATTCTCTCTTAAGCAAAATAAAAGGCGTCATTAGCACTCAAGACGAATATCGCTTAGACTGCTTAATGTTCAAGGGATCATGACCTTTCACAACTAATGCGATATAGCACTTTTAACATTTAACATTCTTTAGACATGCAGGCCTAATTCAGAGCCCGCGATTAGGCCTACAAGACATGGGTGAAACCTGCTTCCTCAGGGAAGCCCTGAATCTCCACAGATTTTTCAAATCAGGATTCACTGTTTGTAATTTTTAATTAAGTGACAAGTTATGCTTTAATCCAAGAATAAAATAACATTCTTTAACTACGAGTATGCTACCAGTGAAGAAGCGCTATTCGTTTTCTACTTGCAATGCGTGAAAATAGGAGTACGACCTGCGCCTTTTTAATGCACAAATTTGAATGTCATTTTTGAAAAGATGATTTTCAATTTTTCTCCCCAGTCACTTGCACATGGTAAAATCGCACAGTCATGCACCAATGAATAATTGCGGATGTAAAGAGACAACAAGCGATAATGACCAGAGGGGGAGAGGAAATTAAGACAACAACCCAATCAATATCATTATGATGCAGATAATTACAAGAAAAATATAAGGATTCACAACGACTGTAATAATCTCCAAGATGTGTTTTCAGTTGAAAAGCTTTTCAACTGCTGTTTTCACTTTCATGATTCTGATACATAAGTTGAATTGAATATTGAACATTTACAGAAGCCGATACCTCACAAGCCAGACAAAATCTATTATTCAGTTATCTCTAACAGCAAATCAAAGAACTTAGGTCGACGTAACATCATGCAATCGTCGCCGCATCAAGTTCAGAGGTGAGCTTAAGTCGATTTCGATTCCAGGAAATAATATGATATGATATAGAGACACGTTAGTAACTTCGCGATCCATTCTGTAGTGTAGAAAGATCTGGAATCTTCCCGGACAATACGATCGGATGAAGGGAATTGATTTAGATGAACGGCACAACGCGGAGGTTAGGTTAACATAGGGAAGATAGCTTTACAGTTACAGAGAGTAGACAATACAACACCTTATCACAACTGAAGTTATTATGTGATGAAAGCATGCAAAGTAAGTGCACAACTCCCTCAACTAAAAGGAAGGTCTCCAGTAGTAGAGGATGAAATTAGAGTAAGAGGGTGTGGAGAAAACACTCGAAAGTGGTGGCATTTAGGAAGTACAAAGCGACTCACACTTCTATTTCACTAAAATAACATATTGACGGAAAACGATGACCGAGATTCGAGAGACAAAAATAACCAAACGAAGACATAGCTTCTTGCAATTCAAATTTTCAATGCAATATCTACGTCAATGATTAGTTCGTGAATGGTCGGAACAGAGAATTGAGCGAACTTTCGCGACACATGGTGGTTTAGTCTATATTTGTAACCCCGAAAGTTGATCTGTCTAACTATCGATAACTGGCAATGTTGCGGGATTCGGGATCAAGTACAAGCAATCCGCACTAATATGATTTTATCAGAAGTAGAAACTTAATATCAAGGAAATATAGTTCAATTTTACATTTGATAAGGTACATAGGGCATCAAACATTAAGATCATAAACACATGAACGCATTTCAAACCTTATCACACTTTTATGAAATCAGATTACAAGATGCCCATTTACAGTAGACTTACAATAAGCAGAAATAATGATAAATGTAGAGCAATTTTTAAAGACCAAAAATATCGAAAAATAGAAGAGAAAATAAAAATATACAAAATATCATCCATATCACGAATAATTGAACGCCATTTCAATGAGTGAGAAAAAATTATCCACTAAAAGATACGTACTTGGAAAATGAATATTGTTTGCTGTTTCATCTTCAAGTGATTTCAAAACAGCAAGAAAAAACTTCACGATGCCATTGTAACTCCGAAAAACACCGATGTTTGTCTCCAAAAATGAAAATGGCAATGCTTTGCATTTTTACTTATTCGAAACATCTATCAACATCATGTACGAAAAAACTTGACCTTCCATAAAATAGAAGCCGAATCTTCTGATACAACATAATAACAATATTAAATTGAGAATCAAACAGCTTTGAAAAGCAACATCCTACAGACCCTGCTCAAATAGTACTCGGCCCAGAATTTTGGTCCAGTTCTAAAACCAGTTAAGCCACAAAAAATATTTCATTCTTCACTGCAGAACTTCATGTCATACGTAGTGCTCCACAACACCAGCACTAAATTTCAAATAATTTTAACTCAGACTCAATAATCCCAATTCTCTGGTGTTTAGAAGTTTACTGATGTATAGGAATGATTTTGCGCAGCTGCAACCGATGAATAAGCATAATAAGTTCATTCGTTGACAATGACAAACAACGATTTGCAATACAAGGAAAAACGATAACAATGATCAAAAACTATTCGAATACTTTTAAGAAAAGAAATCTACCATTAAGACCTAGGGTTTGATTTAATATAGGAGCTTTATCATTTATCAACAAGGATTCTACTATACGAGCATGAGTTTCAAATTCGCTACGTCCTGTGTATTTAACCGAAAAACAATTAGAAATGTCATTACTACAGCATGGACATATGTTCATATAGCTACTTGCAGCTGAGTTACTTCTTATATGTTCTTTATTAAAATCATTCTTGAATAATGTTCTTAAATAAAAGAACATATGAGGTAACTCAAATGCAAGTAACTATCTGAACATAGATCCATGCTGTAGCAATGGCATTGATAACTTGTTTTTCAGTTAAATACACAGGACGTAGCGAATTTGAAACTCTTATAGTAGAAGCTTTGTTAATAAATGATAAAACTCCTGGATTGAATAAAACCCTGGGTCTTAACGGTAGATCTCTTTTCTTAAAAGTATTCGAATTATTGTTTTTGATCATTGCCATTGTTTTCCTTGCATTGTAAATC
Source organism: Prostheceraeus crozeri (assembly GCA_907163375.1). Lineage (NCBI taxonomy): Eukaryota > Metazoa > Platyhelminthes > Polycladida > Euryleptidae > Prostheceraeus > Prostheceraeus crozeri. The sequence continues at coordinate 24,731 of CAJQUW010016398.1, forward strand.
GTTGTTTGTCATTGTCAGAGAATGAACTTATCATGCTTATTGATATATAATGACAATATTTTCCATTGTTCACAAATGCTGCAAATGTGTAGTCAATAGTATCTGCAAAATCAAACTAAAACTAAGAGAAAACGTATTCGTCATATTTAAGGCAAACATTGTACGGATGAAATTACGATGCAATATCAAGATAAGCGGATAGAAGGGACAAACCGCAGATAACTTTAATTCAGGAAAACGAATTCCGTTCACCAACTATATAACCTCCACCAACCACATCTCTAGTAGGAAAACAACCATCAAATCAACACTATCCTTTGTTAGTTCCCTAGTCACTCACAGTAAAGCTTGACTCCTTCGGATGAAGCATCTTTGGCACTCCTGGAATGCGGTGAATGTGCAATTTGTAAAAACTTACATATACATGAACTTGGATACGGATTGGGGATCATGGTACTATTTCAAAGAGGAAAAGCGCATAATCCAAATAAATCCATGACTTCATCATCAAACTCTCTACCTCATTCAGCTAACTACCACCCGAGGAAGCGAACCACTCACCGCTCATTTTATCCGACAATCGAGATAGAAAGAAGTCCATGAGGCAATCAGGAGATGATTCATCCTGATGGACGGAGAAATAGAGATGGACAAATGAATTACTGACTCTCGCCTTTCTATCACAAAAATTTGTCCAAATTCAATGACGCTTAAGAGTGTCAAGACTATTGTGACAGAAATTGACAATCTGTCTTTACGCAATCACGTTGATTAAGGCACATATGGCGTTTCACTTTTCCTATGCATTATTAAGTTGAGTTGGCGGCCACTTCGAATCACTCAATCTTCACTAAATGGTGCATGCTGAGCGAACTTCACTACATAGTTCAGCTGGTTAAGGACCGCGCTTCTGATACGAGGGGCAAAAGGTCTAGGGTTCGAGCATTTCTTGCAAGGGCGGTGCCATTGCTCTCAGTACGTGTTACTAGACTTCATTTGGTGAGAATTCAAGTATAGGAACGAACAACAAAGCAGCCCCACTCCAAACTTTGTGCTCGCATGAAAGCTTCGTGCTTGCGAGCGGGGGTGGGTCGATAATTAACGGTTCCATAGTGCAATGCAATGTTGCACAATGCAATACAATACAATCAAGATGTTGATCTTGTTCGTGTATTGTTCAATAAACGAACAAGATCAGCAGATTGACCTCCACACTTTACATTTAAGTTGCGTCACATGAACACGACAACGATAACTGCAACGATGAAATATACTGCGTGACAAAAAATCATAATAGAAGCAAAGTCATAATAGGGTAAGGCAACAATAATAATGATGATTTATTTTTCAAAACAAATCGCAGTAATGACAACCCTCTTATGTTGGCTGAGTAGTCCTTCGAGTGAGAACGGTAGCTACTAGCTACCTCTCCGTTGGTTTGGAATTCGTGCACGTTATTATTGTCTAACAGTTGGTTGTTCTTGACTTTAGTTGGCAAAATAACATATATCATAATTAGTATTGTCCCCAGTATTGCTGCACATAACTAAATTGTTTAAGAAATCTATATTCATTATTATCTATAGCGACTGGTCGCATGAATTAGTTATCAAAATGATTTGAAATGACAAACTCGACGCAAAGCAGCCAATCGGAGCAAAATGGTTAATAACACATAGTCACTCAACAGAATCTTCTAGTTCTACTTCTTGCCAAACCATGCGTCTTGAGTTCGTCGTCAATGTTGTTTCTCTGAGCTTTCTTATGCCACCTCAATATAAATGTACATGTTGTACATAATGTCTACTTCGTCACTAAAACATCGGACTAGTTAAATCGCCAACTGAAAAAATTGTTCATACAACCCGACCTCGAATAGAACCCGCTCTTAATTTGCAAAAAATTATAAAGCCCGTGGGTTGCATTCGTAGAAATACGAGTACGTATAGTACATGTAGCTGATATTGTACAGCTTACTTTGTATTTCACCAAAATACATCCTGCTCATGCTTCTGCGAGTACATTTACACAATGACAGTTTTGTATTTGAAAGCGATCTATTTGCTATGCATTATCATCAAAGCCTTCATAGAAAGTTTTGTTTCAATTTTCACACTCGTATTCCATCTATTCTGTTTGACGTTGTTGTTGACAACAAAGAACTAGCTGAGTACCCTCCAGGAAATTTCAAATCATATCCATGGATAAGCCTATCAGGGGATCAAATGATTGCTTTTAATCCAAACCGTTATGTAACGCGTTTTCCAATGGAAAGTGCATCTAGTTCTCCACTGCAGTGTAAAAATATCGGTAACAATAAAGATCAAACCGCAAAAGGCATATAGCCGTCTAACCAAGATAATGTTGATGAACTGAGGTTTTATGCGTGTAATGGTCACTTTACAGCAGTGGACACCAACAAAAAATTCTTAAGCGGCATAGATCATGAACATGACACTTTTGCGTCGTGTAAATGCATAAAACTACACAGATCAGCGATACAACATACATCTTTACTTAGTCAGATTTTTAGACTCTTTTTAGTGCTGTGTCAAAAACTAGCTCAATTATGTAAAAACAAGAATATTATGGCAATCGAATTACGCAGTGGGATCAGCCCTCCTACGGTACTAACATGTACAATGTCTAACACAAAAGATATTGTAAACCTAAACCCGGGTGACCCAGATGAGGAAACATTTTGGCTCGAGCAACACAAAAGCGTCTAAAAATTACAATATGAAAGCGATATCATCCATAAAACCGTCAATTTATGCTAATTATTGCAAGTTTCGATGACTGTAAATCTCAAATCCACTTTTATAGGCCATAGCAGGACCTTAAGAAGCTGCAAGTTATTTAAAGGCCTCGTAGCCAATGACAAAGTACTGATGACAGCCACTTTTCAATTCATGCTGGTACTTTTGAATGATAGGATTAAAAAAATATCGAAAAGAGAGATTTTGCTGAAAAATCAATGCTGTCGGATTTTTCAGGAATTTTTGCTCCTGTTTTCTGGGCAGACATGTCGTGTGACGTGATATTTCACTCCGATTCCCTTCTCAAATTAAATCGCTTCCAAGGAAATTCCAACTTCGCAACCTAAAAAATGATCGCTGGTAACAGAATTTTGTGACCGTCATGTGCACAGATCATCTTCTTGGAAAGTCGATAGGTAATCGAAATGCAGAATACTTTTGATTATAAAATTTTATCCGAAGAATAAGAGCCAAATTACATATAATGATAATTACTCAGATATTCCTGGTCAGACATAATTCGCAAAACGTAACACAAAGTAGATTGTCCCACATTCATCCTATTACACGAGTGGTGTGGGAATTCACAGTTCACAACATTTTCCATACCACAACATTCCCACACCGGCTGGTTAAAGGAATTCATATTTCTACAACCTTATTCCTAGGGATATAGTGGAGGTATACATTGTGCGCATACCGTAAACCGGGTACTTAACAAAATATTTGCTTTCTTGCAAACACTGACGTATTATCGATGCGGCACCGACCTGAAATAGCGAAATCCCACATCAGCGAATTCTCAGACTTATAGTATTATGTCATAAAGAAATTCATATCTACAAGTTACTGATGATTACTGCAGGGCACTTGTTGCAGTGGTTAGATGTCAATCATTTGGTTGAGTTCATTATTTTATCACTTCACAACTATTGTTATTAAACGTTCCTTTGAAGACCGCTGCATACTCTGAAGTGTTTAACAAACAATCTAATTCAACTGAATATTATTGCACCTAGGGTAATAAATTGTGATCTGATGATTTGATTGCGAGTTTATCAAACTTAACAGAAATTGATGCGACATAGTCTTACACTGCATCAATGTGTTATGCTGTTGTCACTTTTCTTATCAAGCAAATTTAAGTTCATGTTAAAGATATAACCTGTCTTCAAAATTAGCATTAGATCAAAATTACCATGAAACATCCTTTAAACTTGTGATAGATTTCTTTGTAACAGCATCAATTCAGGCAAGGAGCTCTGAATTGACAAGAATGTGTTGATTAAGACGTTGAAGAATAATTCCGGTTCAAATTAATGATTGTTTCTAATTTCAGATGATGTGATACATCTTTTGTGAGAATTCATTTTTTGACACTCTCTATATTGGAAATTCGCCATTATGGGACGACCCCATCAATGCTGTGTGGCGCTATTACATGAGCCTTACAAAAGCAAAAATGAAGGCCTACGTAGTCAAGTCGTAATATGAGTTACTCAGTAAGACTCCATGCTCATATATTTTCATCAACACATCTATCTGTAAAACTTGTCGATTCATGTGATTTTGAATATTTTATGACAATCTTGAAATATCTATTTTGGTCCCTTTTCAATGCCTCTTCCGCAAAAAAACATTAGACGCATGGAATTCACACTTTCGACTCAATATATTCAAGAAATCTCACTCGGGTTTCGATTCTTTGGGTACTGTACCTCAGCTGCGAACTGCTTAAATTCAGAACTTGACTATCTTTGATCAGTGGTTCCTACATCATGCATTTCTGAAATCTAGTTTTTCGTTCTATTTCAGGGTTTTATTTATCCGATTTGTCACCTTACCGTCAACCCCTAAAACACAGTCATTATCAGATTTTATTAAGATATTTACAGGCTTATCTGATTAATTATCTAATCAAGTTAGTGTCATAAGCTTAAAATAGGATGTGACTTGTTCGGTAGTTAAGGAATTATCTTGATGCGATTACTCATTAAATGATAAGAATTACTAATGAGCAATATTGTAGCAACAGATATTATCAACCTCATGGGGAAGTGTTCTATGTTAATGTCTAATCTGATAATTTGCAATATCAGCATGGAAATTGGTGAAATCGTATTTATTGACTCCATAGATAACCATCAATACTACAGCATTCACAGTAGCATGATGCTTCTATCTATGGTATTATCTACTTTCTACACATGGACATGAGTCCATGCTTCTCCATCGATTATCAAAATTGATATCACTATAGCAACTAACGGCTGATGTTGCTTGATATCAACTGATCCAGATAGTGATATCAAATTGTGCAATGCAAGCTACTTTGTTGTCTGGTGTCGGTTGATAATATGTGATAGATAATGCATAGATTTGAGGTCATTATTGCTATAATTACCGAGAGCCGAAGGCTCGAGGTTATTATGGCAAATAATGACCGAAGAAATCTATGCATTATCTCTTATAATGCATTACTTTTTCATAGAAGTCTGCACCAGGTTAATAATTTCCAAACAGGAAAATAATTATCTGCTTCGTGGAACTCATTAACCTGTGGACATAGAAAGCCTTGCAAAATCATGCATTACAGTTATAGCTAGCATAATTCATGATTTTGTAAGGCTTTCTATGGTCACAGGTTAATAAGTTCCACGAAGCAGGTAATTATTTTATTTTTCACCGTGCGTATAATGTAGATATCCTGTCACTTTATTTTACCTGTAAAGCAGATACTGCACGGGCGTGCAGTAATATTTTCATTATTCCACTGGTTGAATTATAGATTTCTATATAGATATATGCGATTGAATTATATAAAACCCGCTTATTATTGTAACTCATCAAACACCATAGTATTAGGTTAGTCATAATGGTCATGATATCGGTGAAAAAAAATTACCTAGACAACTCGTGCAAAGATATCCATCTTTTGCTTTCTCCTCGATCAACATTCTATGCCCTCGCCCTTCGGGCTCGTGCATAGATATCTTGACCTCGAAGAAAGCAATAAAGATGGATATTTTGCACCAGTTGCGTAAATAACTATTCCTGACTGGAAATTATTTACCTGGTGTAGACTTCTATGGAAAAAGTCATGCATTATGATAGATAATGCATAGATTTCTTCGGTCATTATTTGTCATAATAACCTCGAGCCTTCGACTCTCGGTAATTATAGCAAATAATGACCTCAAATCTATGCATTATCTATTACTTTTGAGGTTTATACTGCGTTTTATTGACTAGCTATGGTAATATAGACCTCGCCTACGGCTCGGTTTATATCACGCCACAGCTAGTCAATAAAAAGCAGTATAAACCTGCTTTCTATCTATCAAGAGTATGTCTCGTCAATTTTCTGATTTCATCGATAGATTCACTTTGAAACGATTGTGACAGTTGCTTTTTTAACTTGCTCAAATCATCCAGAACACAATAATTGTGTTCTTGATGATTTCAGTAAATTAAAAAGCAACGTCACGGTCGTCAATTGAAGTATTATTATCACTTGTACATATGCAGATGTGAAATTGCATCAAGGTCTCTCTGATTAGCGACAGCTTATCGAATTAAGTTAGCGTCATCAAGTATCTCAATAAAATACGTTGGTAATCTACTGCTGCGTGTTAGGTATACGCAGGGCGACTGAGGACTTCATCTAAATTATGGGTAATAAATATTGTTACATGAATGATGACACATTTTTCTTTCATGAAGCCAATTTTTGTGTAACAATATTATTCTTTCTAAAAAATAACTCGCAAACTGATGTCACACATGCACATGCATCTAGCAATCAACTTTCTTTCCAAGATAGGATATATCAGCAAACACTTGATGCAAGAGATCCTAGATCGGCAAAAAAATTGCATACATTACCAAGGATGACCCAAATTAGATATTGTTGATATTTTTCAGCATTGACTTTGATCATCCCTTTTGCTATATTCCACATTTTGTTACTTGCTTAAAACCGAGACTTCAGTTTTGAGATCCATGTGCAAATGAGACAAAAAGCAGAAGAACAATCAAGAAATAAGGCTGCTTGCCTCCAGTTTGAAGAAAATCAATCATTACAGAAAACAGACTTTTGCTGAGAAAACATTGGCTACTGAGTCTAGAAAGTTACTCACTCATACGAATGAGCAAGATCACCATGCGAACAGAATGAGCAACAATAGAGTAACTGCAATAAGCAGCAACAAGAGGGTGGAAAGATGAAATATTATTCCTTTTCATTGGAACAATGAACCCCCTTTTAGCAATTGTTTGTTATATATAATCGCACTGATATGATTGCACGTATTGTCGGTTGTGAATTGATCACAATCTTATGTTGAACTTGATTACACCCTGCATTTTTGAATCAGTGCATTAGCACCTGACAACAGGTCTTTTATCTAATCGATGCGATCAATCAGGAAAAATAATAAAAATATGTTAGTTAAAAACTGAAGATGCTAGATAAATTCTACTGCTTCAATGATGCTGCGATTTGATATAAGAATACATCAGAACCGATCTTTATTACCCGTCAACCTCGTTTTGAACCATCTTGTTGCTGAAAATAGCGAAAAACCACGCTGTTTTTGATGGTCTTACATTACAAACATTTTTCCTTCGCAACACCATGGACTTAAGTCAATTTTTACTATGAGGTGACTCAAAGAGACAAAAAGACGACATGTTGCCAATGCACGTTTCGTTTAATACGGTACACGATTTGCTTCACATATTTTATCTTCCACATGCACACTTCAAGAAGCTAGTGGTGGTGCAGCATCAACCGACACTTCCTGCCGAGGGGGTAAACAAATCCAGTGAGATAGCGGGTGGCACCTCCACAGGCAGACATGCTGAAATCTGCACCTTCCGCCCCATCACCATGAAGTGTGAACTTAAACTTAACTGAACTGTCTTGTCACTAACTTTCTGTATTGAAAAAGCAGAAAACAGTTAAAATAGAAAAAATCCCAGAAATATCCATTATCATGAAACCATTCCATGGATGGCCGGGATTGGAGAGTTCGAAAGACAAGAAAAACGTTGTTACTCTGAAGATGGTAAAGGTATTTTAAATTTGCTTTGCTTGTATATTTGCAACCCGCTGTTGACAGAAAACTACAACGTTTCTATGTGTTTGGAATAAGTCTATAGATAAAGGAGATGTCTAGTCAATTATGTGAAGTCACAATGGGTTCAACTCACTTTGAAATTATTGTAGTAGCTTTCTTAATCAGTGAGTGAATTGATATATCGCTGTTGAGCTTAAGAAAATATTTACCAAGGATATGAAAGTGAGGAAAAACGATGGATCAAATTTCCATAGAGGTGCACAAGCTGGGGGACTCGACCCTGCGACTAGGGTGGTATCTAGACTTGTACTTGCCAAGCTGAGCTGCGAGAAAAGTAATTGGAAGGATCAAGTCTCTCCATCAAGTGTCATAGACACAATGATTACCCTATCTAAAAACTCAAAAATTATGTCAGAAAATTGTCCGGTAAGAGGGGTCAGCCGACCACTGAACAAGATGCTCCTGACAACGACCTGATTTCGAGCCATTGTTGCTCTATCAAACGAATAGATGACAGGTGATCCAAAAGTAGACATTGAATTGACTGATGAATTTACCGATTTTTGAATGTTAGAAGGACAGCATCCCTTTTTGTCAAAATTAAGCAATTTGACCGGAACAAAAATTATAAAATCGCAATTTGGTATTGTTATGTTGCCTTAATTGTGAACATTTTGTCGAACGCAGTTAATACATACACGCACTACCTTTCTAGAAACAATTGTTGAATTCAATGAGCCGGTATATCTGGTGTGCTTTAGTCAGTGGATGAAATTTTGATATTACCATATTTTAGATTTACAAGCCTAAAAATTAAATGTTTCTTATGCCGCTTTTGTAAACATTTATGGTAGCTGATTAAAGGTTTTCGAATATTTTTTGTGTTGGTTTTGTTTTTTTGTTTTTTGTTTTTGTTTTTTTTTTTTGTTTTTTTTTTTTTTTGGTGTTTTTGTTTGTTGTGGTTGGGGTTTGTTGTGGAGGTTTTTTGTTTTTTATGTTTTTTTTTGTTTTTTTTTTTTTTTTTTTGTTTGTTTTGTGGTTTTTTTTGTTTTTTTTTTTTTGTTTGATTTTTTTTTTTGTTTGCTTTTTGTTTTTTTTTGTGGTGGTTTTTGTTTTTGTTTTTATGTGTTTTTTTTTTGGTGTTTGTTTGTTTTTGAACCAAACCCAAAATGGATAGCCAGTGCATATTTTCATAATTGAAGCGTATATGGAAGACCGCAAAGTCAGAAAATGTAATTCATGTGACAAGAAGTATTCTGTTGAAGTATTTGTAATTTTCTATTTCGTGATTGCATCCATTAAAGACCTTTTTTAAACTCATTCCATAATTTCGTCATAAAATTATCTGCCTACTAATTCTGATATTGAGATATGAGCTCAATGCCACTTCTGGCTCTTATATAAAAGGGCTTTTACGCAAACACATTCATTGGAAATACCGACATCATTTTCGACAACTTATTTTCACTATTTTGCTTATGAATAGTCATTCACATTCGCCGGTCGGTGTTTTTGCTGACGGGTACTTGGGCTGAACGCTTCGGGAATCCCAGCTGGTTGACTTTGCGGTAAAAGGATTAAGAATCAATTCGAATGATTAATTCCAATCGTATCTGAAGCGAGAAGAAAATTAAGAAACAACGAAACATTTCGCCTCTACTTAGCTTCATGACAATGCTCCGATTCACACCTTCGGCTGGAGAACAACCGAATGCCTTAACGAGAAACGGATTTGGCAACTATTGAGCCATCCTCCTTATGTCACCGTTAGCTGTGCCCCAAGTGACTGGTCTGAACTTTTTGAGATCCTCAGAAAGCAACATCGTGTACACCATTTTTAAGTCGCCAGTTGAACGTGGCGGGATCAGTACTATTTTTTTGTTTCTTTGACACGAATTGTTTTCATAAAGCTTTTGTGAATTGAGACTTGTTGGCAAAAGATTGACGGAAATGCTAACGGGCTTCATACATGTGAGAGAGTGAGAACTGTTTTCTGGAAGCAAAACATGTGTTTTTTCCTTAATTATTATCAGGTTATTAGTGATAGCGTTTACTGTGCAAGTTAACTAAATATATTATGTTCTAAATCGCTAGAAGTTAAAAGGAAAATTCTTGAAATTTCAGGACAAAAGCATGTTTGAAGAATGTTTGAAAAAAATGCGTGAAGAACTGACTGGACCGAAGGAAATTTCGGCTTGCCATAGTTCTCAGTGCGCTTTAAAGACCTAAAGGTAGTTACATGAGAGTGAGTATTCGTGTATCACAGGTTATCTGCCAGTAGGGTATCCGGGAACATTTTGATCAACCACGTATTTCGTGTACTTCCGTTGATGATGGTGTCACTTTATGAGACTTCAAAATGAAAGCTGAGCAAATGATTGGTTGCACTCGATTCCAAGACTACTCAACCACCTTTTAGTTTTCAAACTTAGTATATGTCACTCAGTAAGCCATGTGTTCATGGTTCATTAGTCATTAAGAATCAGTCTTTTGCAGACTGGCAATTCTGTTTATCAGTAACTGTTCATTGTTTAGAATAATCTGTTCAAACCGCGATAAAGCACATGATAGATTGATGACTTATTTTATAGCATAGCTTCAATAATGGACCTATATCATCTCTCTCAACTCATTACAGGAGAAAAGGATTAGCATTGATGTATGTGCAGAATTGCACAGAGGCGCCAGAACACAAAACTACAGATCTCAAATGTGACAGAATTTGAACTTCCGCTTTAACTCATTAATTTGAAGTTGGTTTATGCATTGTTACCAGCGGACACACCCTCAATCAAGTTGTCAACCTTAATAGAAAAAACAATCGTATAACAATGCGATTACGGAATTCAGGTGCCTAGTGATTGCTACAAGTAGTCACTGAAGCAATGTCAATAATTGATAAAACCTATTTGTCATTCAAAATGCACGAAGAGAAAACAAACGAGTCATAATAATTAACCTGAGAACAGAGCCAAAATCGACAGCTCTGAATCTGTGTTAACAAATTTTTAAGCGTTGCTCAGGAACGGCCGCATTCTTTCAGAGTTTCGTGTTTTTTGTTCCCCTGCTACACAATGCCACACTAACACGCTTTGAGTGGGAACTTGAGTAGGAAAATACAGAGCAACAAACTTAGCACACTGAGATAACCACTCCAGTCGTGCAGATTCGAACCTAAATCCTCTGTGCCTTGCATCAAAGCTGAGCTGTCTACGAGGCATCCTACCCTCTAGTTGTAGCGCGATCCACATAACGACCCTTCGAAGTTACTAAACACAATTGCTGTATATTTCTATTCGCATTCAATAAAAATCAATTATTCTCTCGCCCTAATTCCATGTCACACTATTTGTTCAGTTATTATTTATTATTGCCTATTATCCTTCCATAAAACACTATCATCACGCTTTTACATAAAAAGTGAGCCAGGCAAATACTCGAATTGGAAATGGAAAATAATTAGGATAGTGACGCTTTACAGAGCTATGTACAATTTTTAGATAATCGAATTTGGAATAATTTCTGCAACATTATCCAGGCAGTATTCAAGAGCGAGGATTCATTTTGTCTCAAGAATTAGTGGCAAATAAGGTTGTGGCTTGTCATATGTCGGCTTTAACTCTGGCTGATTCGATGATGTATCACGTAAATAGATGCAGAAGAATCGGCCTCTCATACTACTGGCTCCACTAAAGTATTGAGGAGCACACACTTGTGCAATGCGATATTCTGCAAATCCCCTCTATTAATATAGAAGAAGAGATGATATTAGGTTGTTGTATTTGTATTTATTATTAGAGCTTTCGAGAGCTTCGCGCTCAAGAAGACTGACGATAGTAAGTGTCGGAAGCTCCCATTCTTGATGAAAATTCGCAAACGAGAGATCATTTTTCTATATTGAAGTTATGAGAAAAGTGGAGAGCGAGCACTAGTAAATCTCGGCGAAGAGGTTTGTCCACATTATAAGCCTGTTTTATGGTCAGATGTTATCTATACAATTAACACAGGATAGAATATACAATTTTTCATATATATTCAAAATTATTTTAGGCCTCTAAGTTGCTGAATCTCCATTTCTACAAAAAACCGGCACGCACCTGCTACATTAGTTGTTCAATATCGTACCAATTGATCTTATAGAAATAGTTCAAGCGAATCAACTCCTCCCGCGACTTGGTTATGCGCGTGTTGCCACCAAATGTGTCTCACGAGATTACTTCTTCTGATCGTCATACTTTGTATTTTGCTTTAATGTCTTTCTGTCCTCTTGTCCTCCTTAATTCTCTTTACCTTATATTCATAATTTTATTACATATTATATTCTTTACATCCTGCGTGCGGACCAGTGGATAGTCTTCCACCATGTTGTGGACCATCACAAGTTACACACTCATCAATCCGTTGTTCGTGCACAGAACGAGGTTTTCAAGCAAAATACATCCTCCGTGTTTTCAGGATTAAGTGAAGAAGAACTAAGCCTACAGCCTTAATGTTTGGCAAGGGAACGTCTTCAAGTCATTATAATGGTTTCATGTCTTTTGTCTATGAATTCAAACACTTGTATGCATGCTTAATATCGGTAAAATCACATTTGAATTAAATTCTACCTGCAATTTTTCGGATTCATACATTCCCCTCGCTACATATCTCATTACATCATCGATGAGAAGCATAATAAAAATTATAAAATGCCACACATATGATAGAATCAATCTGACGACACTTCATGCCAAAAAATTATGACTCTATATCGACTTAATGCTTCGGACTTAATCGGGGACAGCATGGACAAATGTTCGTTGCAGTGAAACCTCAATCTACTCTGTTGGATTTTCATGGATTTCCTTCGAATTCTGTCTGACAAGAAAATGATGGGGCAGGGCGGTTTAGTAGAACTTGCAGATGCAAAGTTTCGTAGTGGTCTATAGGTTGTGCACCATTCTGTAAGTCTTCATTTTCGGCTGAAATAGTGCTGGCAGGGCCCGAACTATAAAGGCAAAATCAGCCTGGCTTGGAGTCACAATGTTGTTACAGGCTCCTTCTTATTGCCGTTCTTGTTTGTTCAAATAGCTCTCCGGTTATCCAGTCTCATGATCAGCGCCTTGGCTTGTCGCAGAGTATTCTATCTGGAGTCCGGGATACCTTGGTTTCAAACCTAGGTCAGGTCAAAACTTAAGACTTTTAAAATAGGTACACTCTGCATTTTGGCTTAACACTCTGTGCAAAAAGATTGAGGTGGGATAAATAAATCTCGGTCACATGGAAGAAAGGCTCGTGCTAATGTGTTTCCGAGAATAAACGAATACTATGTATTTATATACATGTACCGAAAAATTGATAGCTCAGACGAGCAAATCTGACTGTTAAAAGTTGTGAGATGACCAAATCCAAAATCACTGAGTAAGATTTGGGGGTTGTACTTCTTGGCCTGCAATGGCCACGACGGGAACTTTGTGAACTTGCCGCGCTGTGCGGGGCCTCGAACTTGATCTAAGATGGCGGTCATCTAGCCGATTTACTTATTTGTGTTGCAACTACGCTTTGATCGCTTGATTGAATCTATTATCTTGTAGCACTAACTAAAAAAACAATCGACTCAGTTATAGACATTGTAATTTCAGTCCAGCGCAACAAAATACGTGGTAAAACAAATCTTTTCTTCTTTGGGTGGATCAACCACCGCATCACTGCCCAACCCCTCCCGTTTATTTGGACTACAACCGCTACACAGATCAATATATTTTTCTGCAATTTTCTATCTGATGATCACTGAAAAACCATTACATTTTGCATGTACCTTTCATGCTGATAGTATAAAAATTAAGAAATGGAAAAATACAATTTACTTTCAACAAATCAGAAAATGTAAAACTAAATTTCAAATCTAAATCTCATGAGTTTGTTGGGAAGATTTCCAAATCAAATTTCAGAATTATGATTTATCCAAAACGTGGAAAAACACGAAGTCCCAGTATCACAACATTGATTTGATGATTTTCTGTTTGAATAGGAATTCATTCGGAATAATTCTTGATCGTAATCACGCTTCATGACGCAGCGAAATGTGTGAACACGTCAAAATTGACATTTTTTTACAACTGTGACATCAAAAGGTCCGAGAAGCGAATAGCAGAAGCTGGTTAGTCAAACATTCGATTACACAATGTATCGACACGGTCAGAAACAGGTGACTCGACCACGGCGATGAAAATCCATTCAATACATCGCATCGATAGTGGGAGGAATTTAAAAGGATGGATCCCTGTCATCTCAAAAAGGCTTTTAATATACAAATCATCAACGTCTTTTATAGAGTCTGTTTATCAATACTGATTCCAGTTCGTTTACTTGCTAAAAAATTTCCTGGAGGATTTTTTTCTCTTATTTTCGCGGTATTGATTGGCTCTGCAGGCGGTTCTGGCGCTTTCTCGTGTCGCAGAAATGGTATTTCGGTGTCAGCTGTACAAATATGAAATGAAACGTCAAAACGAAGCCGATTAGTTATGGGTTATGATCATAATTTCTCGCCATCGTGTGATGACCGCTTGATAGTTTCAATTCATAAAATTTAGCAGCATGAACCATTTCAACAGCATCAACATCAATCTTTAAGTCAAGAGAAACTGATTCTATCATCACTTACTTATCAAACGATAATCCGTCCTATGAACGCGACGTCTGGCTCATTCATGGTACTCTAAAGAAGAGAGAATTATAATTAAAGAATGTCGCAATCCACAAGAATATTTGATTCATACATCTTAAAAACAAAAAATCTTGAAAATGCAATACAAAGTACTTCACTTCATAAAAAAGATTGTAACACAACAAAATCCGGGTGCATAATAAGGATGCACGCTTAGTTTTAGTTCGATAATATATTGATTCCCAAATTCATAGTGCTCCCTACAATGATTTTGATGAAGTTGCGAACCGTCAATTTGAGTTGCATTTTCCTTAGGAATAAAGATTAAAGTATCAACTTCGTAAACGATTGGGTCTATAGGGGCCCTGCGATCGAAGTTGGTGAGGCAATCGCACCTAAGTTCTGAAGGTCTTCTGTCTAGAAATATCCGTGTGGGAACTCTTTTGAAGAAATCCTAGTTGCAGTGCAATTTATCAGGGATGTAGGGTAGTCGCACCTTCTCGCACCGGAAAACCGCAGCGCAAAAAAGTTTTCGATAATGAGTATTTTGATGGTTATAGTGCTGCTTAACAACAGTTGCCACATCACATGGCCGAAAAAAGGTGTGTTCCTGCGATAGCGATAGCCAATGAAGGTTGGTCTCTGCATGTTATTATAATGACAAAAGCGTTTATTTCGATGTGAATGAAAATCGGTATTGACACAGCTGGATGCGGTTCGCACATTCAAAGTAGTTAAGACACATCTGATGCATAAAAATCATGATAACTGACTACAAGAAAGTAACATTTAGTGGATGTTTCGTTGTGGAACTGGGTCACATGGGAGTTTGAAGTGTCTACGTACCTTTGCATTCGTGGTAAAGATTAAAGTTGACGTTGCCCTTGAGGGGAGCATGCGGGGGTTTATTTGGCGTGAAATGACAATGTCACTATGGTGAGGAAGGGTGGTTAAGAGTACTCATGGGAATGAGTTATGTTCTTTTTGGTAGATCTGCTGTGTGGTAGAGCTTTTACGGATTGTTGGGTGTTGGTTTTTTGTTTTGTTCTTTGGGAGTGTGTTGTCTGAATTGAGTGGTGGCTGTTGAGGGTTGATTGCCTGCGAGGTGGGTTGTGGAGTTGAGTGAGTGCGGATTTGTTTTGATTGGTGGTTAGTGCTGGGTCATGTGTTTTGTGTTGTTGTGGGTGTGGATAGTCGGTGGTGGTGGTGCTGGTAGTGGTTGTGTAGGAAAGAGGGTGTGGAGTGGTTTTGGTGGGTGGAGTTGTGTGTGGAATGTCTGGGAGGTGGTGTCAGTGCGGTGGTGTGTGGGTTGTGGGTGCGCGTGGCCAGTTAAGGGGTGGTATGGATAGGTGGTGGTGGTTGGTGTTGGTTACAGGTGTTGTTTTGAGTGTGTTTGGGGTAGAGTTGGTGATGGGGTTTAGATAGGTTGGTTGTGTGTTTTGTTTATTTTTTTTTTTTTTGGGTGAAATAAAGGGTGGGCGGATGGATGTTAGGTGTTGTGTGTGGGTGGTTTGGTGAGGTGTGTGAGTTTGGATGGGTGGTCCATGGGGGGTGTCTAGTGCTGGTTGATTGTGTTTGTGGTTGTGCTGTTGGTTCAGGATGTGCGTTTGTAGGTTGTAAGTATTGGGGAGTTTGGGTCTAGGATGAGGGTTTGCGGGAATGTATGTATGTTGGGGCTATGGGGGGTGTGTGGTGGTTTGGGGTGTGGAGTGGTGTGTGGGGGTGGTTTGTTGTGGGTTGGGTGTTTTGTGGGGTGTTGGGGTGGGTTGGGTGTGTGTGTTGGTGGGTGGTGTGGGTGTGGGGTGGGTGGGTGTTGTGGGTGGTGTGTGTGGTGGTGGTTGGGTTGGGGTTGTTGGGTGGGGTGGGTGTTGTGGGGGTGGGGTGGGGTGGGTGTGGGGTGTGTGTATGGGGTTGGTGTTGGGGGGTGGTGTTGGTGGGTGTTGTGGGGTGGGTGGTTGGGTGGTGTTGGGTGGGGTGGGGTTGTGTGGGTGGGTGGTGGGTGGTTGGGTGGTGGGTGGTTGTGGTTGGGGTGGGTGTTGTGGGGTGGTGTGGGTGGTGGTGTGGGGGTGGTGGGTTGTGGTGGGGTGGTGTGGGGTGGTTGTGGTGTGGTGGGGTTGTGGGTGTGGTTGTTGGTGGGGTGGGTGGGGGGTGGGGGTGGTGTGGTGTGGGGGTGGTGGTGGTGTGGGGTGGTGGTGGTGGGTGGGTGGTTGGGGGTGTTGGGGTGTGGTGGGTGTGGTGGTGGGTGGGGTGTGGTGGTGTGTGGGGTGGGTGGTGGGGGGGTGGTGTGGGGGTGGGTTGGGTGGTGTGGTTGTGGGGGTGTGGTGGTTGGTGGGGTGTGGGGTGTTGTGGGGTGGGGGTGGGGTGTGGGTGGGTTGTGGGTGTGTGGGGTGGGTGTGGGGTTGGGTGGTGGGGTGGGTGTGGGTGTGTTGTGGTGGGTGTGTTGTGGTGGGTGTGGGTGGTTGGGGTGGTGGTTGGGTGGGTGGGGGTGTGGGTGTGTTGGGGGTGGTGTGGGGTGTGGGTGTTGGTGGGGGTGTGGGTGGGGGTGTGGTTGGGTGTGGTTGTGGGGTGTGGGGTGGGGTTGGGTGTGGTTTGGGTTTGGGGGTGTGTTGGTGGTGGTTGTGGGGGTGTGGTGGGGTGGTGTGGGGTGTGTGGGTGTGGTGGGTTGGGTGTTTGAGGGGGGTGGGTTCAGTGGGTATGTGGGGTGCGGTGGTGGCGGTGTGGGGTTGTGGGTGGGTGTTGGGGTGGCTAGTGGGTATGGGGATGGCGAGGACGGCGGGGAGTTAAGTAGGTGTAGTGGGGGGTTGGGTGTGTGTGGGGTGGGTGTTGGGACTGTGGGTGGGTTAAGTGGTGGGTGGTTGGGTGGTGGGGGGCTGTTGTATTGTTGGTGGTGGGGTTGTGAGTATGGGGTGTGATAGGGTATGGTGTAGTCGGTTGGTCGATGTTTAACTCCTTACTTGGTTGGGGTGGGTGGTTATGTAGGATTTTTGGGTTAATATTGTAAAATAAATATATTATATAGATTATTAGTCATTAAATTATTTT
>CAJQUW010016399.1:0-15546 GCA_907163375.1 Prostheceraeus crozeri
AGATATCGGTAGTGTCCCAACCCCAATATACTATACTATATAGAAATCCATGGTACTGGACTGGAGTCCAGTGACTTTTTGTAGACTTGATTAATGACGATAGCATGCACCTGGATAAGACCATAGAACAGGTGGTAAACAATTCACTTTATTATTGTAAAATATACGGTCTTGCAAAAGTTCCCGCACACCTCGAGAAAGTCACAGCTAGCGGCCGTTCTAGACTGCGTATGAAGTTCGCGTTCACTCTCGGTCAAACTTCATGGAAAGACGAATAGGACTATAATAAAATCATTTATAAGAGTCATGCGATGGTTCATTGAGAATAGTTTGAAAAAAGGCAGAACCAATTTCAATAGCGATTAATGTCAATGATATCGATCGCTCTATGTCTTTGACATCACATCGTCTTACCATAAAATCTTTCTAATGGAGTGCGTATTGTTATGATAAAGATGAAGTAATGGAGATATCAATTGCCATGAATTCTTTATAGACTAGGCAATTTTTCAAAAAATCGAAACCCTGAAGGCATTTTATGTTAATTCTTGGCATACAGTGGATTTGGGGGTTTTCGAGTATGCTGATTCCGAATCTGCTGTATGCCCGGCGTGAAAACAATTCCTTACACCAGAAAATTTGAAATTTAAAATGCTTCCAGAAATATTCAAAGTTATTTTGAAGAGGATATTATCATATGTTAGCTACTTTTTCTAACAATGCGGTGAAGTTTTCAACCAAGCGAAGCACTAGTTAATTACTGATAAATAACATATCTTTATTTTATTACAATTAAAAGTCAATACATCAGTAGTATCATATGTTATGAGAAGAATTTTGATTTTTCGGAAATTAAAGAATTTTTGCAATTTGCTTAATTGACTGATCGGTATATCGAAAATTTACGAGGATGTCAAAACAACAAATAACATATGTACAGAATCTCTATCTACAATCAAATGTAAACAAAAATATGTTTCGGCTTATTCGTGGCATTTAGAAAACATGATTTATCATTGATGCTATAATCATCTCCAAGAACTTAGACATCATCTTGCTAAGTCAAGCCGCGATACTCGAATGCAATGCGGCACCAATGCAAACTGAAGCAAAATACACATTTATGTTAAAGTGTTCTCCGTGGCTCAATGGTTAAGTGCATGGCCTAGCGACTTTTTGGTCAATAGCTCAAGCCCCGAAAGTGCCATTGGAAGTCACCAGGACGGACATCGGGACTAAAAGTTACCACAGCGCTTCAGAAATGTCTGATTATGCCAGCACTGTTGAAGCCTCGAGTATGAGGGAGTAGTGACGTCAAAGCTTCATTTGTCTGACCCCGTTTAACGTGGACAAGAACGAAAAACTAGGAAATAAGCAAGTAAGTTAAAGAAGTATCAACCTGAAACAATTAAAGGAAATATAGCATCAATAATTGTTGTATCTTTCCATACAGTAATTCAAAAGAAACTTCATGGCTAAAATTAGATCATCACTTGTTTTATTGCACATTTTGACAGTTGTTTCCATTGATTTTACATTTGCATGCGTCAATGCACGACATTGAAAACTTTCTGCAAGAACATCGTTGATTTACACAGCCTTTTACACAACCGCAGCTCAGGATCTCCTTGCAGGCTTTTGGGATAGGAGGAAGGTTCAGTAACTGAGGCTGCAACTTTCCATCCTCTTTCATCCATCCCATGTCCGTTTTTGCAGGTAATTCGGGGTACTGAATGCAGGCCTGATTCCATATCATCGCTTGATAGTGGGATCGCATGATGTGATACTTCGTGGCATTTGAGGTCGGAGGTAAACTTTCTTGTGAGCGTCCTATACAGAACAATTTCACTCGAGCCTCGTCACAAGTTTCAAGTTCACTCACTCCATAAATCTTATAAATAAATTTTTCCGCATTTCTTAATACGTCATCATCATATGGTGCTTTACCAAGTTCACTAAGGTCTAAATGATGTTCGAGAAAGACTTTCCAGGTGGATGATTTTGAGTGACCATAGAATTGCGATACGGTGTCACAACCTGTTAGCCTGTTAGTGCATGGTAACCTAGAAGAGTTCTTGCCTGAGTTGGAAGAAGGCCTTGATAGATGTCGTGGACTGGGTAATACTTATAAGACTTTGATGTACCAGCTTTCATGTACAGTTGTGGGCAACTGATTTGTTCATAATGTGCCAACAGCAGTATAAGAATATCAGTGTCATGCGCTGATATCACGATCGTATATTCCTCCGCATGGATGCAATGTAAAATTATTCGGGTATCAGCTTCTTCGTGACTAGCATGCAGAAAAGAAATGTCGAGGTCAGGATCTGACGACTTAAATGTGGAAGCCTCATGAAAACCTCCGGAAACCACAACAATAGGATGAGTTGTGCTAGTGCGTTCTATCAGCTGATTTGACAAAAGAAAGATTAGATCTTCTTTGTTTTCTTCCATAATGATGAAACTATTCCAGTCAGATGGAAGTGGAACACTTAAATTTTTGATCTGACGTCTAATAGGTTTAACATTTTTTTTACGACTTAGCCTACCACCGGTCTTGATTGAATCAGCTTGATACCTATCGAATACTACATCAATCCTATGGAAGTGCATTCCCATTCTATGAACTGCATCAACATAGAAGTTGCTATAATCACCGAAAGTTTTAATGTTAGGGGGTTTCCCTATAGACATGACTAGAGCCTGGCCATCAATTATCAAGCAAGTCAGTTGCTGAGGAATCTCTACACCTTGTGCAATTATATTGAGTAATACAGATTTGCTTCCTTGATGCAAAGTTCCATTGACAGTGGCCAATGACAGAGGGACTTTCATAAGCTCATGTCTCAATATATTTTTCAAATCAACCTTTCGACCTGACTGATATGATGTGATTAATCTTTGTAAAATACTACGGTCAATTTTCATCATACTATGATTTGTGGTGTGAGATGTCTTGGAAATTTCGTATAATGAAGAAAATGTCAGTGCATTATTCTTGTGGACGGGTGCTTTGATACTTACATGCTGGTCACTATCTGCAGGCTGATTCAGTCGTTTATCTACAAAGTCTTTCATTTGAGATAATCCTAACTCTCCGGCTGTTAAAAGCGATTCTTGTATTTTAATGGTTGCTAGATCTTAATTCAAGAAATTTTGGGGACCGGAGCTGTCCATACTTTCCAAAGTCATTTTTGCGAGTAGAGTGTCAACTTTTATAACTTCTCGATAGCTCATGGTGTGACCGGCCTGATAAAATAAATCAACTATTTTTTTTGATCGAGTATCTTGATGAAGAGTACTAGCTAAGCCGCTGTGTTTAGGAATAAGATATCTATCTCCGTAAGCAGTATACATAAGATCCTGCGCGATTGATGTTATCCTGGTACATCTTCTAACTTCGCAATCCTCATCGCTTTCAGTGAGATCAACCAATATCTCCTGCCCACTAGGTAGGAGGTTCAAAAGCATATACAAACTGTTGGGTATGCTACTTAAAGCTCTCTCTTCACTGATCTCAATACCTTCCTGCTTGGGATGTGATAGCATGTCATGCCGAATGTGTAATGCTACATGTACCATACTGAGAAACATGTCTTCGGTTTCATGTTTGAACTGTGGAATGAGTCGCTCCTCTTGAATGCTTTCTTTATAAGAAGAAATTGGAATGAGTTGAAACTTGGTCGGAACCATGACAATTCTATTTCTATTACGAGCCTGATCATGCAGTGTGATAAAGTCATACACATTTCGTAGACTTTCTACCAACTTATCTTTGAAGGCACATCGTCGACTAATATAGGATATTGGAATCTCTATCTCAGCCTCTAGAGCGATATTGCAGTACCTTTCCCACACGTCAACAAAATCAAGGATGTCTGCTGAATAGTCGAGTTCTTGACACAGCCATATGAAAGCGATATCTGATTTCTGTGAAGTAGATTCAGCGAATGCTTTGATTTTTCTGTCAAATTTTATCTTGCAGCTTCGATGATATTTTCCATCTGCAGCAGTTAAATCATTCACGCAAGATAACTGTGTACTAACTGTCCTATCATACTTTGCGGATTCCAATATTTTGCTACTTACACTCAAATCCTGTATTTCATGAAGAGACTCCTTTCCGTTCTGTTGGCAAAAAATACATTTACTCCAATCAATCACTGGTGTTTTGCTACGAAGATTGATTTTACTGTATGTGGAATTCGTACTTGATGAAGTAGGATGGATAAAAATATATTTGCTTTCTGCTAATTCCAATTTCTCAATTTTGGACTTGCTCATATAATTAGAACGTCAATCTTTATGCCACGAAAACTTTTGAGTGGACTCCTCTTGTAAAACCTCTCGGAGTCGAAAAGTTGCATCATGAAAGTTATCAAACCTCAACTGGCTCCTAAGTTCTATAATACAACGAATAGATGAATAGCTGGAAGGACTAGCTGCCATCAGCTTCGTATGAGAATTATTTTGACAAATTATGCACAAGTCAGGATCGAGTGAAATTGTTCTGCATTGCTCATTACTTATACCCTCCGCCATGATGAGTAGCCACTACCTTTTCATTGATCGACTGCAAAATAAAAATATTTCATATAATACAAGAGGTTGTTTTGCTGATGTATTTGAGAGTGGAAGCGTCACATTATAAAAATCATTATACAAATAACATGCATATAAATATATCATCACATAAATATCACTTGAGTTGAGCCTCCAACCTCGTTATTCTTGAGTTAACACATTGGAAATACGAAAATTTGGGCAGAGCCTCCGGCGTCCTATTGACGAATTTCAGTTTCAAATACTGAAAAAAGAAAATTTGAGCAGAGCCTCCGGCGTCCTATTGACGAATTTCAGTTTCAAATACTGAAAAAAGAAAATTTGAGCAGAGCCTCCGGCGTCCTATTGACGAATTTCAGTTTCAAATACTGAAAAAAGAAAATTTGAGCAGAGCCTCCGGCGTCCTATTGACGAATTTCAGTTTCAAATACTGAAAAAAGAAAATTTGAGCAGAGCCTCCGGCGTCCTATTGACGAATTTCAGTTTCAAATACTGAAAAACGAAAAAGCTCCGCAGCATCTTCCAGTGTGTGTGAATCAATGGCGCCAAGTTGTTTTTAGTGATGAGAGTCGTCTTTGCTTACGTTGGACTGAAGGGAGAATTCGGGTACTCAGGCTTCGAGGAACGAGACTGACTAATCAGGCTGCAGTGCGATGGTGTGACAGAGCAGGAGGTGGAGGTTCAATAATGTTGTTAGCCGCCATCAACTGGAGACAAATCTGCCATGGTGCTCATAGATGATGCTTTATATGGCCAAAAGTATCGTGACGAAATTTTGGAGCAAAAGACCAGGCGAAAGTCCGGAAATCAATCGTATTGAGAAGTTGTGAGATCAACTTGAAAGAGCAGCTATTCCAGGCGATCCATCCGAAATCTCAAAGACTTGGCGCAGGCAGTGATGGAGGAATGGTCTGCAATCAGAGCTGGAAAAATTCCACTGAAATTTTTTAATTCCAATTCCATAATGAGATTCAATTCCGATAATTGCATGACGCGTATAGTGTATAGTGCTCGCTTCAATCTAACCCACACTGTAAATCGCTCAATACCAATCACATACGAAGGATGCATGCCAAAATATTTTTTGATATATTTCTGTATTCTCTTGGTATATATTTGTATGCCTTTCGTATGTTATTTCAAATGTGGTATGCTTTACATGCTAAAGCCATACCAGCACAATGTTAAAGGAAAGCATAAATAATGTCAAAAGTATGCTGATTTAAGGCCTTTTGTCAATAAAGATCACACTAATTTGTTAAGTAAGTAGTGAGATAATGACATTCAAGAGTCATACTTCGAATACTGAATTCGACTTTAATACACGTAAGTCTAAGGCATTTCATGAATAGTCAATAAGCATTCAACCACAACAATTATGCATTATGTAATTTTGAAATTAAGCATGTTATCAATCGGAAAAAACACATTATAATTCATGAACGCAAAAATAGTTATGTTTGAGATATATAAAGCAGCATGATTGCTCGAAAGATATCGTTAGAATGAATTGACGTTAATCAACTTGACTCTTAAAGTAGAGCTAACTAAACGTCCTATTAATATTGCTAGACAAGTAGCAACGACGACAATCTCGGGGAGCATAAAATTCACAATAAATCTAATCTAGTTAAATATCACTTGATGAAACAAAAATATTCACGACTGGCATTAACGAAAAACGTTATTTGATAGTAGTATGTAATACATATATATTTTTGCTATGTGACTTAAAGCTGCTCATTAAAGCTAGGTATGCTCACATACCAGAGGCATAAGAATAAGGATGAATCTGCATCGGGTCTTGTGTATATATGTAACCGGTCAGCCGACACCATTTTCGTTTCGTAAACGAGATATTCAATATCTCGTGAAAAAGAGAAAAGAAAATTAACGGTCAGCAAAGAATCAAACGCTGAGAGAGAGAGAGAGAGATCTAAAATCTCATATCGGAGGACGGACGTTTATCATTTTATAAAAGTTCATGTGCATTTATTCAATTCAGCATTGATGAATTATGCTATGTGGACGCTTATCAAAATAAATAGCACAATAAAAATAATTAAAACAACACGATATGCTCTGTGTATGCATGTTTATAAGAAATTTCTGTCAATTTTTCTTTCAATTATCTCTCAAATCAAAAACTTCGAATTTGTGATTTATTGATTATTGGTTGATGATTTTTGATGATTTGTTCAGTCTGCTGCATGTAATATGTAGATCTGACGTTCCTGTGTCTTAAAGCTAATTATTTCTTTCCTTTCGCTCCATATTTCGTAACTAAAATTCATTTTCATTTTCAGCAATCATTTCGAGTGTAATATCAGTGAATACTAATATATGGTGTCCAAAAATTAAATATGTGCTTAAATATGGGTTTTGAGCATCTATACCATCACGGTACACTTGCAGTCTTGTTTCTAACGCTCAATCTCCGCTCAATCAACGCTCGACAATGCTTGGCCACCGTAGAAACTGCTGGAAGGACTTCTTCGTGTGTGTCACATCTTCATCAAGATCAGTTTTTTTGGTGACATAAATTACTTTGAATTCCTCAGTTTTTATCTTTTTATAATAATTCCTTGATGTTTTCCATGATGTTTAAGAGCTGCAGTATCTGTTAGTATACATTGTAATTTAATTGAACAAAAATAAAGATTAATTTGCATATCTAGCACTTGATTGTTATTCGATATTCACATCTTGAGACTCTATTTAATATTTTATCTTTATTGCAACTGTAGATCTACGATTTCAGACATGCTATTATCCACATAATTCTGCAATAAAAATCCTGCATGTTTCTGACATTTTTTACTGTCCCGACACTGATTATATTATATAGCGTTTGCATTTTTGTCATTTTTAGATTTTCTTGACTATTATTGTATTTTGAAACATGTTGGAAATCCAGGTAAATACATTTTCGAAAAAACACCACTTGTAATCGTAAAACAGTTGGATTTTCGCGAGCTTTCGACCGCTGGCTGCTATCATGATCACGCAAAGTGATTTTTGCGTTTACAAACTGAACATGCATTCATGGAAATCGGACATGTTGGAAATCGCCTTCCTTTCATTGAAAAAATACTCCAGGAATCCGACGTCATATTCGCAAATACCTAGATAATAGGCGAATTTTTGTATCACCGATTGGTCAGGTACATGTATAGGCTATATGAGATCTCATTGTATCTGTTACATCATTACACTGTAAATCGCTGGATACGAAAATTACATGCAATCATATACCAAATTCACATACAATTTGAAACAAACATCTGATGCGAGATTCTCGTATGATTACAGAGATCTGGTATGTTTTCATACCACATCTCACTTACTTTCGTATGTGATTAGTATGTAGCCATACGAACTATTCTATCTGTGATTGGCTGTTTTACACTGAGATACGAGTTGTTGGTATGCTTTATATACGAGACCCGATGCAAATTCATCCTTATTCGTATGTCTCTGGTATGCCTCTGGTATGTAGAGCTTTAAGTCACATCGCAAAAAAATATATGTATTGCATACTACTGTCAAATAACTTTTTTTAGTAATGCCAGTCGTGAATATTTCTCTTTGATAGAGTGATATTTAACTAGATTAGAGTTATTGTGAATTTTATGCTCCACGAGTATATCGTCGATCCTACTTGTCTAGCAGCATAACAGCAGAACGCTCAGTTAGCTCTACTTCATGAGCTATTTTGATTAACAAATATTAACTGTCAGGCATACATGCGTGAGAGTGATGAGTCACGCCTTCTGGTTAGCGATGAAAATGAGAAATTAATTCCAATCAAATTGCAAAGCATTGAAGCATTATTTAGTCTACTGACTGCTATATTTCGAGGATAGTCATTACATTTTCACAGGAGCAATTTCAGAACATGAGCTTTCCACACACATAAAGTTTGTTGAATTTGGAAGCGACTTTCTATAAGTTATTTACGCTTACCAATTTGGATTCTTTATGAAATGATCGGTAGTTAAAAATATACTAAAAATTCATTTCTGAGCTCCATGGATAAATGACGCTAAGAGAAGTCGGAGTGGAACTAATTATTTGGAATCAACACAATTCGATTGTACAATTAAACATTATCTAACTCTTAACTTGAAGCGAAGTGATCTCGGACCATTGTTGAGAATGACATGTAGAAGTCACAATTTAGTGGTAAGAACAGAAATAGATTAGAATACGAAGAAAGAAAATGTAACCTTTGCAATGATGGGACAATAGAAATTGTATTCCATTTTATTTGTGAATGCTCGATGTATGACGATATCTGGTCACAATTCACTCCAATTCTTATAGAGCTAACGAAGCAAGATTTCTATGGAATGTTACAGAAAATAGATAGAAGAAACATAGAGAAATTAAGCAAATCCATTAAAGCAGCAAATGACGTCAGAGCAAATTCATTGTTATAATCTGACACTGTCACGTGAACACTGTTTAACTGCAATAAAGGATTAGACTTTGCAATCAAGATTTCAGTCAATTCACTTCAGCCGAGATATTCAAGCGCTTTTCGAGGTCCGGAACATACGTGCATAAAGAAGTTTGCTTGACGATTTGCATGCTCCATTTCAGGCACGATTCTTTGATAGCTAAATTACTCCGCATTGTATGTGTGTATCATTTGATCAAATTATGTATAATGTTATTTCATAAAAGTCTTGTTCCGGATCTCTTGATAAATAGGATTTTAATCCAGGAGAACTGGGTTTTAACCCGGACAAAATTCGTGGTACCCTGAATATTGGCATAAATCTTGTTTAGATTCTGCCTATTAATATATCAAAAGTCACCGCAAATCTGTCCTGTGCTCTCTGAGTAACAGCCTCACAAAGATGCCATACTGCATGAGGTTTCCGAGGTCTATTTTGATGATATCTGATTCCATATTGGTGAGTGCGTAAATCAACTGACGCTCTCCACCAATGAGCGTGCTGCTGGCAGTGAGTGGAAACTTGACTTGCAAAATATTCATGATCAAACGTTTTTTGGAGTGTTTATCATAGGCTACACCCTTCAATCTAACATCTAATTGATTGGCTAGCTATCATCAAAATTAGTCGCGGAAAATGAAGTAATTGTGACAGTGCATTAACCGTCCATCGGTCATTTATAGAGAAAGTTATTGTTCAACAATGCTTTTCAGACCTATGTTGGATCAGGGTCGCTTCACAACTTCTAGCTCAGAGCAATGAAAAAATTTGTGATTGTAACTGAAACACGTTAACGTGCGGATATCACATATGATAAAATATAAAAATTATCTATATATAACAATGCAAGGTAGTCCAGAAAATGACTCATTAGACCTTCAAAGGGCTGAACACACGGATTCTTAAAATTTCACAAGACAAGAACGAAAGTATAAAAATAAAACTGGATGAAGAAACACTAAAACAAATATGTACAAGAATTTGTACAAGGAGCTCATCAGCAAGATAACCAACTGACTTCGTGTCGATGACATAGTCACAATCATCTCAACTGCATTTTCATCGAATGCTCTGTGTGTCTAAGGGACTTGATGACTTGAAATCATATTTCTGTCTCTTTTTGACGATGTTTCTTTAAGGAAGGGAGCTACATGTAGAAATAAAAAAATCATCGTTGTCAGATAGATACATTCAAATTACAAAAGTGTAGGGAGGAACTTCCTAAGAAAACTAATTTCCTTATTGATCGATACATGTACATGTATGTTGATGTTATGATACACACTGTTGTTTGGCAAACCAGCCAATTGTCATGTCTTCATGGAGATATATAACCATATAGACTACGTTTGTTGATAACAGTTACAGATGTAGCGCAGTCATGGTATTTGATGAATATCCCAAGACATCAATCACAAGAAATGTCGACGAACCACGTGTGGAATTGCTCCTGGTGTAATATTTCGTGAAGACATGCATGTTGTTTCATCACAAATCAATTTCTCGGAAACGTAGAATATATGAACAGATTGATCGAATATCTAAAGGCAAAATTTTTGAAGGCTGACATTGCCTACATAGCAATGCAAGCCATAGCCGACAGCCTGATTCCGATCGCGTTAGTGTCTTCTGTATTTTCAGGATGTGAGAATCATTTAATAGCTGTGCTTGTAGGACACGGTACTGAGCTATTATAGCCAACTATTAATTTGGTATCTTTCATATATTTAATATCTTGCTGTATTCGTCGCAAAAGACGGTGCAATATTCCATTGTCCTTGTTTGTAGCTGGTAAGTGATTCACTCATTGTTTTGAGGCAAAATGAACAATATCACGATCGGGATCAGCTGCAGCTTGTATGACTCTATTGGCAATTAATAACCGCTAAAATTTTGGCCTATGTTCCGACATATTCATCAAATACCATGATCGCGCTACATCCGCAGCTATTAATCATAGACCCTGAAAAAGATGCAACCTAGCCTTCACGCGAATAGGCCTAGATGTATCTTATTCATTAACTAATGCGCTAAATTTTGTAGCGATCGGTTGAGTTTTACGGTTTCTAAAATAGACTTCAGCATTTGTGACCAAAAGATCTTAAGTCTCGTTAGTCTCTCAGATTGGTATGCCTGCTGAACTTGTGTTATTAAGCATTCATGAAAAACATTTCTTTTTTCAAGGACAGATCTTGAAATAATATGAACCAAATAATCATCCTCTAAATTATGGAATGATGAATTTAAAATCAATCGACGTGCACTAGAGTAGGTAGACTTGAGTTGTGGAATTAAAATGCATTTAATTTCAATAATAGGATAGTATTCCGTCGATCAGGCCGGTGCAGCTAAAGCAAATATTTTACTCTAACCTACTTTTATGCACGTATGCTTCAATCCTCTTCGGTTTCTTTATTAGTATTGGATCTTAGTATTTATCCTCAAAGCTCAGAAAGAGAAAGTACATCGTTCAATAAACTGTCAAGCCCATTACTAATCATTCAAAAAAATTTCTAGTTAATACTTTTAAAAATGATTTTTTTGCTTCAGCTAAGATGTCTGATCGTAATGCGTCGTTATGTTAATGAAGACAGGTATATTTCAATTCCATAATTCGAGGTTATTCAATTCCTCAAAGTTATTTGATTGATCTTTGCTTTATCATCCAGTAATTTAGAAAATAGTCATTTCATTCCAATGATTTTAGATATTCAAAATGACAAATCACACGCAAATGATGCATATTTTTATTAATTTTCGAGCTGCAATTGGAAATCTGTCGACAAATTGAGGATACACCGGCCCATGGGTCCACGTTCTCGTCGTCGGCCCCACCCATGCCGATGGGCCCTACCCTTGGGCCCCATCCAATCGGTCAATCTCAAAAAGAGACGGAAGACTAGAAGCTAACTCATGATAGAAACATGATTACAGATCATTAAGTCCCTTAGACACATAGAGCATTCGACGAAGATGTAGTTGAGAATTGATTGTGACTAGAAGTTGTGAAGCGACTCTGATCCAACATAGGTCTGAAAAGCATTGTTGAACAATAACTTTCTCTATAAATGACCGATGGACGGTTAATGCACTGTCACAATTACTTCATTTTCCGCGACTAATTTTGATGATAGCTAGCCAATCAATTAGATGTTAGATTGAAGGGTGTAGCCTATGATAAACACTCCAAAAAACGTTTGATCATGAATATTTTGCAAGTCAAGTTTCCACTCACTGCCAGCAGCACGCTCATTGGTGGAGAGCGTCAGTTGATTTACGCACTCACCAATATGGAATCAGATATCATCAAAATAGACCTCGGAAACCTCATGCAGTATGGCATCTTTGGGAGGCTGTTACTCAGAGAGCACAGGACGGATTTACGGTGACTTTTGATATGTTAATAAGCAGAATCTAAACAAGATTTATGCCAATTTTCAGGGTACCACGAATTTTGTCCGGGTTACTCATATTTCATTCCTAAATTTCCTGGTCTATTTATCAACTAGCAGTAAATTTTGTGTTTTCGGATGCCATAAATAAGATGAAAACTCAATATGACATCAGGCCGTTTGCACGGATAAAAATTTATCATCTCAAATTACATTCCATGCGATTCATACAGTGATAGACCAAATGTCATTCGTGTTATGATAAATGTCACTCCTCTCCTTCCAGTGTCTCATCATGTGTAATTCCATCATACCATCACATCATTTATTGTCATTACGCTTTCATTAGTTTATATATATTCATCATTGTCACAGTCTGCGTGCTATCATCACAGTAACGTGTCATCTGTTTGAGAAATATACGTCTTGATGTCATATTATATTATATTACATTATATTACATTATTTTACCTGCATTATATCATATTACATTATATTATTCTATATTATATTATATTCTATTACATTATATTATATTATATTACAATCAGTTCAGCATGATGTATCGATTAAAACGGTTTCCGAATTACTAAGTTTCGCTGAGTAGAACCGATTCTATCTGGAATAATATATATTTGATTTCCAAAGTGTTGATGTTCTCAAACTTAGTTTTGATCAATCAATACTGTATCCAATGCGGGTGCTAACGACAGTGACTTGAGTCAGTCATAATCTCAAATTTACATTTTGATCTCGTTCTCAGCCGTCAGTGGTAGGATTTTGGTGATCCACACACCAAAATTATCCCCAGAATATGAAAAAAAAATGATGGCGCTCATGGCGTCCACCATGGAGAGAAATTATTACCTTCGCAATCCTTTTCCCTTTTGTAACAATAGCCAACAACTTTCACGATGCGACCACTTTCATAACATTAATAAGAAAAGTAAAGCAATTGTCACAATCTACTACTTTTTCTGCATCTATTGTCAACATCCGCTGCTTTTGCAAGTGTTTCAGTCTAGTCAATCAATAGAGCGTAGTGCTTGGCCCATGATTGTCTGGGAGTCTTGCATATGTTGAAGATAATTCTCTCCATGTTTGAAAGTATGAGAGTCATCAACTTCTTCATATTCTGGGAGTCATTTTGGTGTGTGAATCATGCACCAAAATCAGAGCACTGACGGCTGAGAACGAAGTCAAAATTTAAATTGGTGATAATATGACTTCAGTCATTGTCGTTTGCACGCGTATTGGTTATAGTACTAATTGATCAACACAAAGTTTCAGAACATCAACACTTTGGAAATCAAAGATATATTATTCCAGATAGAATCGGCTCTACTTAGCAATTTGCAATGCGTTTTAATCGCCACATCATGCTGAACTCAGAAATGTTCTCAGTGTGAGATGATGGTAAGGATCTTTACTACACTCTAAATCGCTCGATAACAATCACATACGAAGGATGCATACCAAGATATTTTTTGGTATATTTTCGTATACATTTGTATGCTTTTCGTATGTTATTTCAAATGCGGTATGCAATACATGCAAAAGACATACCAACACAATGTTAAAGCAAAGCATCAATGATTTCTAATATATGTTGATTTAAGGTCTTTTGTCAATAAAGATCACACTAATGTTACTACTGTTTTGTAAGTAATGAGATAATGACATTAAAGAGTCAAACATACAATACTGAATTCAATTTTAATACATGCAAGTCTTAGGCATTTCATAAATAATCAATAAGTATTTGACCATCAACAATTATGCATAATGCAATTTTGGAACTAAGGATATTATCAATCCGAAATAAAAACATTATAATTCATGAAAACAAATATAGTTATGTTTGAGATATATAACTCAACATGGTTGTACGAAATATATCGTTTGAATGAATTGATGTGAATCAACTTGGTTCAGTAAGTAGAGGTAACCAAGCGTCCTGTTAATGTTACAAGACAAGTGGCAGCGACCATATACAGCATATAATTCACAATAAATATAATCTAGTTAAATATCACGCTATCAAAAAGAAATATTCACGAATGGTATACTGAAAAAGTTATTTGACAGAAGTATGTAATATATACGTATTTTTGCTATGTGACTTAAAGCTCTTCATACTAAACATATACGAATGAGGACCAATTTGCATCGGGTCTCGTATATAAAGCATACCAACAACTCGCATTTCATCGTAAAACAGCCAATCACAGATAGAATTGTTAATATCGCTACATACCAATCACATACGAAAGTAAGTGAGATTTCGTATGAAAAGCATGCGAGAATCTCGTATCAAATGGTAGTTTCAAGTTGTATGTAAATTTGGTACATGTTTGTATGTAAGCCAAAATCACGCGATTTACTCGAGGCAAAATGAAAACGCGTGACATGCGTGAGACTCCATAGCCTGTTATGTTAGACAAACACCCGCGTGACTGCCGGTGCCGCGCTGCAAAAATTCGCTTGTGTGAAACAGCCCTAACATTACATGGAGCTTTCACACATGTCGGGCTTTTTAAAAGCGGATAAATTGTCGCAAGAATTCTCCTAGAACTCTCGCGATTTTGAGGCGATTTTGAGTTTTGACCGACTAACTTTCTAGAATATAGCGTCAATCTGAGAAGATTTCTGATTGCAGCATGCTACAGTTATTAAAATGCATTTTGAATTGCTAAATTTCGCTCAGTAGAACCGATTCTATCACAAATAATACATTTGAAGTTCGAAAGTGTTGAAGTTATCGACCCTCACATGCAGTATTTTATCCACTTCTAGTGGGTCAGCGGGGGAAATTTTCCTAAAAGGGGGTTCTGAAAGTTTATGTATCTCATCAGGCATTGGAAAATTGTATTTCTTATGTACAATATAAATGGACCTCTACATATGACATGTCACTGATCTGATCTTTTTATGAATACTTCAAAAACATGCCTATATAAGTATCTATTTTAGGCCTATAATTTCGAGACGATAGAAATGTTTTTAAATTGTTACATTCAACTAATCACTTGTTTCAGATTAATGATTACCTTATTGTCTGAAACACACATAATTAATTACACTCACATATAGGCCTACGCAGGTATTCCCTGAATTTCTTAGTTTTC
>CAJQUW010016401.1:0-137435 GCA_907163375.1 Prostheceraeus crozeri
AAACGAAAAATCAGCGATTGCTGCATTCAAAGAGTTTTAACGGTAAGTTTGATAGAAATTACTAACTGCGAAAAACAGCTGCGTATTATTTTAGGAAAAAAGGCTGCCTTTTTGCAAAATAGCATCGAAGGACGATGAGAAAATATTATTTTCGATTTTTTCATTGCAAGACCGTGGATCGGAGAAGGTAACCTATGAGGTTTCCAGCTCTTCATATGGTCTTAAATGTCGCGCTGGTGGAGTGAGGTGATGTTGTGCGGCTGGTGGTGTGTGTCCCATTATGTATTGATGAGTATTTGTGTTCCGAATTTGGCCCGCATATGTCTCCAGTTTCATAATCCGATACTGTGTAAAACCCGATATAACCATACTCCGAAATCTAAAACTGGAATGACTGTGGGATAAACATACCCTTGCAATAACGGTAGACAAACTGAATCAATTTGAAATTTGCAGATGATGTAGTCCTTATTGCAAATACCTGATGAGATCCAGGAAATGTTTAAGCGAACTGAACACGTGTTGGCGCAATAAAGCGGCTTAAAGATTTAATATAGACGAAGACCAAAGTATTGAGCAACAATTTTGCGACCAAAAAGCGGTTACCCTAACAGACGAAGAAATCGAAGAGGTAGACAAGTACGTCCTACTTAGGCCAAGAAAGTGAGACCAATAACAACAATCACAACCAGAAATAAGTAGAACGATGTCAGCAAGGATGGATTAACTTTGGAAAACATTACGAAACTTTTAGAAATGACAAAATCCCGATCTGTCTTGAGAAGAAAATCTTCAACCAATGCATACTCCCAGCAATGACATGTGGATGTGAAACGTGAGCGCTTACTAAGAAAATGGAACAAAAGTTATTGATGACACAAAGAGCCATGGGAAGACTGATGTTGGAAATAACAAAAAGAGACCGAAAAACAAATATGTGGATTTCGAAGTCCAATTTAAATATTTCGAGACATTATAAGAACAGCTTAAAGAGTTGAAATGGAAATGGGCTGGTCACCGTGATGAGACTCAAGGACGAAAGATGGACTAAGACCTGACAGAGTGGGACACCATCGAGAAGAAACAAGGAAAAAGAGGCCGACCATTGTCCAGAGGTGGAGAGACGAGTTTACACGAAATCGACGACAACTGGAGGAGACTGGCACAAGATCGCAGTCGATTGGAGAGCAAATAAGGGAGAGGCCTATGCTCAGGCAGTGGGAAAAACAATGGCTAGTGATGATGATGTCTCCAGGTTCTTTCCTACACTCCTGCTACAAACGCACCTTCATAAAGATGGGGAAGTGCTACTGGTAATGCTTTCACATCAAGTCTTCCTAGTCCTGGAGATAGTACAAAGTTATGCGCGGAACGAGGTCGTGCCTGAAACTTACGCATTCTACAACGTCTTGATTATTACAAATCAGCACCTGTCGGATCCAGATCGCTTGTCTAAGTTGTTCTTTCATAAGTCCGGGACATGAAAATGCTCCAATGCATTTCCGATTGAGAAAACAAGACATTGCTATACAAACTGATTTTATTAAGAGTTTTTGACTGCAGATTGAATGTTGAAGAGGTATTTCCTCAATCATGATTCGTATAGAAAGCATCAACGTGCCATGCACTCTTGCGAAGCGTGGCCGTTTTTATTTATTCAGAACATCTCTTCTTTGATAAATGCAGCACTCCCTCTCATGTGCAATAATTTCCTAGGCATTTTCATGAATATTTC
Source organism: Prostheceraeus crozeri (assembly GCA_907163375.1). NCBI lineage: Eukaryota > Metazoa > Platyhelminthes > Polycladida > Euryleptidae > Prostheceraeus > Prostheceraeus crozeri. The sequence goes on from CAJQUW010016401.1 coordinate 1,736, forward strand.
TCATAAAAATGTGCGTCAATAAGGAGCAAGGAAAATTTTCCCTCTCCCGGACAAGATGTCCGTCTATACTCCGATCACTTGCTTCGGTCGACCACTCATCATAAAGATAATTTCTGTTCAAGTTCATATGGAAGAATTACCCATCCCTCAACTTAAATCTTGTCAGTCAGTGAACTCAATTAAAATCGTGTTTGGTCAATCAACAGCCAAATGCGCTCTTTTGGAACCATAATGAAGAATAACTCGGTCCAATTCAGTGGCGGGTCACACCTATCAGGCTGTTGAGCAGATTTTGCTACCTTGGTGACAGCATGTGAATCCGGTGGTGGTTACATGGCATGCATTATATCTACACGAGTTCAATCTGTAGAGTTGGAGAAAAGTTTCCCTGAGTATGATCGCCATTGAATAATATCGAGGGCGACTCCGTTTATGGAATGAAAGGCCCAATAGAAATGACGTGTGATGAGAAGCGTGCATGTATACCCGCAGTGAAAACATGGCCCATGAAAGTGACAGCCAGAATGCAGAATGATTCCGTTTGCATAGGATGGGCCGATAACTTTGAAGGACAGGTTCGCTTCTTCCATACTTCTCAAGCTTCTTAGAATAAAAGAACATCAAAGCCGTCGACCGAAAAAAGGAACCGGTTCCTAGATGGATTCGGGCATGTCTTCTCCGGAAACCAGATATAGTTTGTGTCAAGAATGGCGTATGACCATGGCCTACCCGTGACCATCGCTGAGAAACCGCCCTAGAAGATGTGCGCGAAATGGCACTTGCTTATTGCACAGAGCAATGGCCTGAAGGAGAGTTATGCTGCCGACCGTGAATTGTGGAGAATATCCATTGGGAAAAGCCGTTCCTCCACACCCTACGAAGAATGGATAATAGACGTAAAAAGAAAAAGTAAAAAGTAAACAAGAAATGTAAAATGCCATGTGAAAATTTTGGGTGCGACCTTATTCCCTGGTGCCAATCAACATTATGATTTAGCAGAATGACGAACTTATGAAAGTATACATCGCTTTGCAATGTGATTATTTCCATATGTAAAAGAGCATCTTTAAAAGCCTGCAGTCTTATGTGATATTTGAAATTTGTATTGTCGATATAATTTGTCGACCATCTGACGCAGTCCATGTGGATTTACATATTCAATAATATACGATAACAAACCCATAAAATAGGCTAAAAAGCCAAAACCCTAGTGAAAAACCGTCACATTGTTTCATCACACAGAAAAATCAAATGTTTCAATAGATATTCGGAAAATATCGAAGGTTTTCAAAAGATCGTCAGTCAAATATAAATCCTGATTTCGTACGTGTAACGTTATTATGCTTCAGCTGCAGCGTTATTACGCTTCCTTTGTTAAGATAGCTACTACAGGAATGCACGAATTCGATTCCAACAACTTCTGTGATGCTGATATGATCTTTAATTTTGATTTCATGAAATAATGTTGATCAAATCTTTCTTTCAATTCGCAGACTTCATATTAGTAATCACTACTCGATTTTCATGTCAATTCGTGTAACGTTATTACGTTTGACCCTAATTAAGTATTGGGTCACAAAGTAAGAATAGTAAAGCAAATGCAGCATACAACATGAATTTCAGGGAATCTATTAGCCATTTTGTCCGGTAGATCGGTACCAAACTGCTAACATCTACAAAAATGTTATTGAAATGCAGTAAATGCGTGCGATGTAACGTTATTACGCATGGAATTGTTCATTTAACAATGGCTGTCAATAATTATTATTGTTCAACGGCTGGTCTAACCAGATGTTCTCGAATTCTAAATAGACAACATAACATACATGTACAACTGCACATGTAGATCATTTCGTAGTTACCCCGATCTCTCAAACAAATGGAATAATATCACTTGTTATAAGAAAATGATCCCGATAATGGCTCAGCTAATACTCATAGACATCGACAAAAAGCAATTAATGCAAACAAAATGGTCAATGCTATATCGTCAGTCAAGATGAGCTTCTGGTTCTATTTCTTGAAAATATTGAGTCTCGATTTCATCGCCACCGTTTCTGTTTTTTCTGTTCGATTTCTTCCCTTTCGGTTTCCTACTTATCATCAACGTACACAATGTCTGCTGTATTTAATCACTTAGAAGATCGCGAGTTAAATGACGAATTCGAAAATTTATTCAGACAGCCCGTCCTCAAATAGAACCCTCACTTAAATTGTAAAGAAATCATACAACTCGCGGACTATATTAGAGAAACATGGTAATAGAGTTATCTAGAAGTTAATAGTGTAACTCAGCAATACTCGTTACAGCAATTTTTGTTATTGCGTTTAATCATAACTCGTTTGCATCCTGTGACAGCAAATCTGGATAAGTAGATCTAGGTAGATCTATTGATAGGAATAAGCTGCAAATAGCATGCTATTTCATACCAGCCCTACTCTGACAAGGAGACAATGTTTCTATTTAATCCGCAACGGTGGTCTCCGTCGCCCATAGCGATCTTTCGGTCCAGAGGTCGAGCCCCGAAAGTGTCATCGGAAGTCGTCAGGAAGGGCATCCGGATCAACCAAAAGATCACGTTTCAGATTAAAATCTGACTGTGTCAGCACCGTCCAACCCCCTCAGTAAGGGGGTAGTGACGTTAAACCATAATTTTTTTTAAATCACGAAAATATGGGCAAGTAAATCCCAAACAACATACAACCCGTCCTGAAATAGAACTCGTGCTTAAATTGTGAAGGAAATCACACGACCCGCTGGTTATATTCGAGAAAATGCGGTAGCTTCTACTCTGTGACACTGATGTCACGAGTATCTCTTGGACCATCGGCATTTCCTCATAAATTTCAAATAGCTAGGTATTCGAATGTTTGCATACCATGAAGATAATGTTGGCCAGAAGGTCGAAATTTATCGTCGAAGAAGGTGTCATCATAATTTTAAGTTATCAGTGCATGTTTGATGTTTCAGAGAGTGTCCTCTCTCCTTGGAAGCTGCTCGCTCCCTTCTACACCTTGGTGTGAACAGAACCGAAGTGTTGTCACTCGTACGTCCTGGATTTTCACAACTTCCTCAAAGCGATCTTCTGACGGCATGGATGGAAGCTCATATCAAAGCGTATGGAAGAGACTACTACCCAGCTATTGAACAACTGTCTCAATTGGATCGTGAGGTATTAATTTATTGACATCATTTTCACACGAAGATGATGTCAGGTTTTAGAACGAAAATACGAATGCTTGTCTCCGTGGTGGTGTCAGCTCACCCCTCGCTATTGATATTTGTGAGGGGCTTCAGAGGGCCACCAGGTATCCTAATTGGCGGATGAACTCCGCGCACCTGACGTGGGCGACCCATATTAATGTGCGGTTGTGATTTGCAGGTGGGAAAAGAGAAGGATGGACAGTGACGTTTATGTTGTGTAGGGTTTTTTTCAAGAACGGCGATGTGTTTGTGCGTCTTTCGAGTGTTTTTTTTTTTACTTGTAGACTGTTGACGGGATTGAGTTAATGACTTTGTTACTTTATCTGTGTTCTGTTTATTAAGATTGCAGACTGCCAGTTCGCGGGGGCATAGAATGGAGTGATGTCTTCAGACTTGAACAATCTAAGCTTAAAATTTCCTATAGCTGTAGACGCTGCGTTACATACAAGGGCTCGTCAGTATGGCTCGGAATGGCCCAAACTAGCTTAAAATGTCTAGAACGGCTGAACAAGGACTGCACAACAGGCTGCTCTGCGTTTGTTTATCCTCCTGTATGATGATCAACCACACGGCAAAGCGAGGATAAATAGACGCAGACTCTTGTACTGTCTTTGAGCTTGTTCAGCTACTCTAGACATTTTTAAGTTAGTTTGGCTCATTTCAAGCCGTGCTGACGAGCCCTTGTAGGACGAAACGCAGCGTCTACAGCTACCAAGATATTTGGTGTTTGAGATGTTCAAATTTGACTGCATGATGTTTGTCTCCGTCTTCATTCTTTTGATTTTTCTTAGAGTTAGATTATCGCATCAGTATCTACTTCTGTCCAATTGATTTCCTTCCCTTGACAATGGTGGACGTATGGTAGACGCTTCGGTTTAAATGAGCCCTCAACCAGATTCGGTGCAATTCTGTAACACCACAAAGGTGTCCAATAAGGTATTTTGGGAGACAAGCCTATCGTAATTCTGGTGGTAGACGTCGTTGTTCGTCTGTAAGTGATCATTCGACTATTATTTATAGATGACATTGTCTACCCATTCCATCACTTTTATATAGTTAGAGTTTGCTCTGAATTAGACTGAACTTTAAATGGGCCTCAAGAGATTGGTTGACATGCATTCACCGACGTTGCATAACATGATGCCAAAGTCAATAATAAGGTTCCGCTTTCAGATTTAATGACAGTTTGGAGTCGAGAATGACAGCAGAGTCAAATGCATCACATTTTGTTCTGTTCTCTTTCCGCAGACAGCAATCCGCGGGGATTGTGGAACGTTGTCGGTGCTGGGTGAGACGCAGTATATGAACGGTGATTATGAGGCTGCTGAAGGAACTTTCAGGCGGGTGCATTCTGTAGACCAACAGTGGCTGCGAAATATGGACATCTACGCTTTTTTACTTCACCGAAACCAGAAGACTCAAGAACTAGAAAAGTAAGCAGAATTCTCATTTATCAATTTTCTAAACTTGTCATGAATTATTTAAGGAGTAAAATGTTCCATTTGAGCAGCGGTGTCTCGTAGCTTGAAATCCGTGTAAATGACGTTAAAAATCCGGAAGTTCCTTTTGAATATTTAATGTGCCTGAATTGACAGTCTCCTAGGAGGTAAGATAATGGATTACAATGCTAAAAGCTCAAAACTGATAACTATCTCTTTTTGAGATAGGATAATTTACACGTCTGTTATTAGCCATGTATCTGATGATAGGCCTACTTATATTTAAGGACATCATGATGCTACTTAACATGATACTAGCTTCATTTCTAAATCAGCCGGGTATGAAAGCACGTATCTTCAGATGTATTTTCACTACTTATAGACATGGCAAGGAGATGATGCTGCATTAGAAACATCCGAATCTCTAAGACATACGCATTCTATTGACTTGACTTGTCGGCGTTCGAAATGCTTGTTATTGTTTTAGGCGAGATATTTATCCAACTACAATAGAAATTACTCGCTGTGGAAACCTCAGGCTCGATGGGCTCATCGACGCTGCATTTTCTCCAGAAGATCGGGAGTGGCATTGCAGATGTCACCCACAATACTAGGGAATCTGTATGGCTGATGCAGCGTGTGAGCCTTGATATCCAGAGAGGCAATGCGGCCTGTGCTCTTGGGGCTTAGCAAGGGCCTGACTTTACTTATTTTGTAAGATGCCTTTTACTCTTCTTTTGTACCTTCGTTTTTTTCTTGTTACTCCAAATACATGTTGACCGTAAATCAGAATAAAGTAGAAATTACTTTTGTCAGCCTATAAAGAACCATGCTCATGCCATTTCTATGTCAATCACTAAATTGCCATCACCTGGTGACCTGATCTGGAGGCCTAAACAACACTTTCTTGTATTCTCGCTGTAGACGAACACTAAGTCATTCAGAAGCATTAATTATAATCATCTGCTGTTTTGCCTGTTAATTAATCTGACATCTCTGTGTAGCCTATCTTCGTCGAACTTTGCTGTAGTTTTCTTTTCATTTTATTGATATTCGAATTTATCCAACTGCTTTACATTGATATCGGAACAGCTCTGAATAGCGTCGAGACATTTTCGAATAATTGCGATCGACTTGAATCTTCCTGATTAACGCATTTTGTGCAAGTAGTAGATACACACATAGTAAATAGCTGTCATGAATTTTAGAATTCTTCGTACAAAGCGGATGACGTTTTTGCTTCATTAGATACACAGGGTTGTCAGTTAACTAGTTTAATTCAATGCATCTTGTGTGTGAAGACATCCGGATTGTCCTACTTAATGTCATATTCATAGATTCTGCATAGCTCCTACGTGCTTGTTAGAGCCTTTTGTAATGTTTTATTTCATATTGTGTTATTACTTCAACATTGTGATGTGTCTATCGAAATGTTTCATTGGGACCTGTATGTAAACCAGTTGAGATTCTTATTAGATTGCAGGAAGCACTTTAATGGAACTTACTTGTAGAATAATGCATAATTTCAAGCTAATATCTCACCATCCTCAACAAGCGACTGCATTGTATTGTTGAATCACAACGATCTCAGACGGATTGACAGGTACATGGTAGCAAACAAAATAGCCCGTTAACGTCTAATGAACAACATATTGAAGGGAAAGCCAATGAAAAACCAAGATCAAAGGAACGACCTGTCATAGATTGAAAAGTCAAAACTGAGAGACAATCACATACAGCTGTGCATTAAAACTAAGTCATGCAAAAAGGGACCAATAAACGAGACCAAAATAATGAAGAACATTGAATAAGTGCGAGACTAAATGCAAAAATCACGATCACAAAGAGGAAACAAAATGAAATAAGCTATTGCAAAACAACTCAAAGAAAGAATCTACGTAATACTGAACACTACTAAATAATGCTGAATATACAATGCTAGATAGAACAATAAATAAAGAAATTGACAAGAAAAAATGACTGGTGGTGAAACTTAAAACAGTATATCCTAGCTGGCACTGACATCACATTTCGTTTTATTGCTACTGCCAAAGTGCCTGGTCCCGAGAACTGACCTCCGCCTGAAATCGTTGTGATTTCATCTGAGATGTGTTAATCGTTTGTAATTCAACAATACAGTGCAGTGGCTTGAGAATGGATCTCCCACTAGCAAAAGTGTTCTATCTCGGTTAAAATTGGGAAGCCTCTTCTTGACTTAAAGTATATTCAATTCCTCATGTTTCAAAGAATATCAGTTCTCTGTTGGATGATGTTAGTAGAATAGAAATTCAAAATGTAGAAAAGTTACAAATGATCGTCAAAGAAATGTCCTATATCTACAGAAACTCGATTATTGCTTTTCTCTTTTCTGAAACATATGGCTTCGTTATAATGATCTATGTCCCTTGTCCATTTCTGTGATTGTTTTCTCGTTCACTTTTCTCCTCTTCTCTGGTGGTCGTGCTGTGTCACTCACATTATTCATAAGTCATAAGTTGTTCATTGCTAAAAAATGTTTGGACAAACATGACGATGCAACATGGTAACATGTGAAAAAAGCGAAATTCACACAATAATAGGAAGGTAGGGCGAATAGAAGATTTTATTATCTGAAAATTTTCAGAGATTTGTTAGAATCTAATTGCATCTTTGCACGATTCACAATTATTCTCGAGTCATTGTTCAAACGCTAACACACATTCATCATCGGAAGTAAAATTTTTTCGATGATATGAGCATGCACAATCTAACTTAAGTGTCCCATGTCCTAAAAGTCTTCCCAATTATTAAGTATTAATAAGATGAGGTGAACCGACCAGGGTGCATCAATAGATATCAAAATTCCAGTTATTTTGTCGATGGACAAGGATTTTTGTGCACCAATATTTCTTTGTGAACTTTGTGGGCGGATTGAAACAATCTCAATTTTTCCTCTCACATATATGATTGATTTGGTACTTTTTGTCTCTTTTTTTCTTGTGCATTCTTTTTTACTTTGTTTTTGTTTGTGGAATAATGCTTTATTATTATTGAGTACCGCAACACGGGCTAATTACAGTCACTTTTTCATGTTTTTTTCAATTATTTTTTATTGATTTGTCAACAGACTCTACTTCATCGCTATGAACTGCAGGAATCGAATTTAATTTATGAATCTAGTTTAAAGTTTGGAATTTGGAGTTATCTTTAACCCCGAGATTAATTTTTAAAAATCAGGCTAGTAGTAAGCAAAACTCCACTTCTGGACCGCGCAAGATGGCCGCCATCGCTGCGTCCCCCCCCCTCTGGCACGGCAGAGTGTCGTGGTCGGCCGCCGTGGTGCTTCGTGTCTGAGTCCCCCCCCCTCTGGAACGACAGAGGTTGTGGTCTGTCGTGGTGTGCGGGCCAGGTGGGTTCACAACATGCTCTGGAACGACAGAGTGTGAGACTCGAGTGAGTTGATCCGACCGCCTGGTTGACGTGGGCGACCGCCAGGATTAGTCTTGAGGCTATAGTGTGTGATGTTTTTGGTGCAATCTGCTGAATGTTGGGTTGTAAAATGGGTTGTTTCGAGTGGAAGGAGTGGTCGGATGAGAAAACGGAGGTCGGATTCGTGTTCAGCGTGAAATTCTGCATCGGTAGGGTGAGTTTCAAGGCAATCGGTGAGAAAAAATTTTTCTTCAAAATTTTAACAGAGTTAGAATTTGGGACGTTTTGGTGTGTAGCGTCCAAACGAAGCATCGGATGAGAAAACGGAGGTCAGATTCGGATTCAGCGTGAAATTCTGCATCGGTAGGGTGAGTTTCAAGTCAATCGGAGAGAAAAAATTTTCGGCTGACGTCCCCCCCCCCCTGGACAGCTTGCTTCCAGTGGACGGATTTTGTCGTGCGATAGCTCGTTTGAAAGCTAAGAGTGAGACAAATTCAGTGAAAGAATCGGCTTGTTCCTATCTGTCTTCGTTCAAAAGTTAGAGCGGTTACAAGATTTTAGGTCGGAGCTCGCTCACCTGAAAAAATCCTAAGTGTCAGAGTGGCTTTGTATGGGTAAAATTTTGAAAATTTTCCAAAGTGTGGAATTTCGACCTGGGACCGTCACCAAAACATTTTTCATCAAATTTCACTGACCCCCCCCCCCCGACAGCAACCTTCTAACTTTGGTTCTAGTGGACGGATTTTGTCTTACAGCTACTCGTTTGAAAGAGGAGAAAAAACTGCTCGACAACATTTTTTGTTGCGAGTCAATCGGACCAGCCGTTCACAAGTTAGAGCGGTTACAAGATTTTAGGTCGGAGCTCGCTCACCTGAAAAAATCCTAAGTGTCAGAGTGACTTTGTATGGGTAAAATTTTGAAAATTTTCCAAAGTGTGGAATTTCGACCTGGGACCGTCACCAAAACATTTTTCATCAAATTTCACTGACCTCTCCCCCCCCTCTGGACAGCTCGCTTCGATTTTGGCTTCTAGTGGACGGATTTTGTCGTGCCATAGCTCGTTTGAAAGCTAAGAGTGAGACAAATTCAGTGAAAGAATCGGCTTGTTCCTATCTGTCTTCGCTTAGATGTGAGACGCCATTTAAGATTTTGGGACATTGGCGAAAAACGACAGAGTTAGAATTTGGGACGTTTTGGGCTGTAGCTTCAAAACGAAGCATCGGATTGGAAAACGGAGGCCAGATTTGGAATCAGCTTGATGTTATTGTCCAATGAGGATCATCATCCACTGAGAATCAAGCATTTCTTTATAAATAGCGAGCCTTCCACAGTGAGAATAATTCCATCGTTGAATCACACGAGTGACGGACGCACATTTTCTCTCTCTCTCTAGTTCCCTATTCTATTATCCAACTAAAATGGTAAGTCGCTACTTCCCTCCCTCTCCTCCCTTGAACGTAAACTTAATACAATCTTTTTTCATTTTCAGGCATCTACTCCATCTGCTGCACTAGTAGGACAAAATGGCGGTCAAATGTTACAAGGTTCGCTACGGTCAGATCATCTACAACTGAGGCCAGTGGAAGAAACATCCAAGGTACATAATCCTACACCGCTACAGCGTAAATTTAAACAAGCCTTGCGTTATGATGATCATAGCGTAGTACTCCAAACGGGAATGCTCCCTTCCACGGATGTCAAGATAATGCACAATCAGTATGGGGACTACATACTGATCCCCGTGAGTCCGTACATTCGCCACCAACTTGATATTATTGAGGAGTACGTGACATTAAATATGGACATTCCTACTCCTCTTGCTCAAGAGTGGAAGGCGAGAGATGACAAGGATACTCCCTATAGAAAGATTTGGGATGGTAATCACATTTGCCTACCGGTATCACATTGGTGTACTTACTATAAGAAGGAGGGAGATCATTCAATACCCATCAGATGTGATGAGCTCGGAGAAGGTACTTGGGATATCCTTTTCAAAGTGAATGGGCTATATTATGGTCGACACAAGGATAATGAAATAGCCTCTCTCTCCATGCATATGGAATCCATCCTATATATTCCGAAACCACCCAACGTGGACGACATAATTGATCAAATCCTTAACAGCAGTGGTACGAAGCGCAAGTCGGAGAAGAATGCTACATCAAAACGCAAATCAAAGAAGGAGAATTACTAGTCCTTTCCTAACTCTACCCTATGACAATTCGCTTATGTGCTTTGAGTGTCGTAGACGTGGTCTTATTAGATACATTTTACTTCTTCGTTGCCATCATATCATTTGTGTATTTTGTCGTGAAAAGCATCGATGTAATTCTTCATTTTGTAATATGTTATAGAACGCTTCCTTAGATGTGTAAATTTCCGTTTTAGGCTTCTATCATCATTTTTATGGATTGTGAGGGTGAACCTGTACAGGAGCTCAGTGCTATTGCTATGAACAATTGGACATATCAGATTGTTAGTGTCTATCATCAACATGCCAACTGCGATCCCAATGTTGATCAATGGGCGAGAAAACACATTCATGGACTTAATCTGAAATATTTGCAAGACTATGGCTTTTCTTGTGAAAGTGCTCTTCTTATTGACTTTAAACGATGGTTAGCTGCTTTCAATGTTATACGCATCTTTTGTAATAATCCTGGTAAGGAGAGGAAAGTATTTCCCAATCTAATCATTGATGATATTTTGCTCCCGCCTTGGGATAGTAGAGTGAATCAACATTATCATGAAGTCACGAAACGTTTTAAGGATTTGTGTGTTCCTATTTTGTCTGTTCGTTGTAGTAGCTACGTTCATAACCAATGCTTCTTTCCTCCTTACCTCAACACTGCCAAAGTCCTGTATGGTTATCATTGCTCGCTATATGATAGTTATCAGCTGTATCTATTTTATCTCTTTCAAACCATTGATTTATAATGCATGCTTGTTACCGTTATTCAATAAATGTTACTATGAGAAGAGTTGTTGTTTTCATGCAATGGATGGGTTAGATAAAGGGCGATCATGTCTTTCTCAAACGACTGCGGAACATTACGTTTTCATAGGCAAAGTTTAAAAGGAGCTGTTCAAGATTATGTGATAAATTTTCATAAAGATGAGGCCGACATCGAAGCAGTGGTCGATGATGCTAGCACTCTATTTCTAGAGTTAATGAATACATTCTCTGATAGCATTGTCATGGCGCGATTAGTTGCGAAAATTAAGTTTAGTCATTTTGGAAAGGAAGAGGTGGAAAGTCGCTCTTTCCATTTTGCTTCTTATACAATGGAAGTGGTAGATCACCCCCAAGAATTTTTTAAAAGACATATGATAAAAATTGCTGAACGTCTTAACGCATTTAACCATCATGGTAGCAGTCTAGTGATTGAAGCGATTTCAGATATTCACATTCAACTTTCCATAAAGAAAAATTGAAAATGCAGTGGTACTTGATTGTAGCACAACTGGTTTTCGAGCTATGTCTGCTCACTCTCGAAGTATATTCCTTCTGTACATGCGTCTATTATTTAGAAAAGGCTAGCAAATTCATATCTTCAAAAAGACTTGCTATAGACATCAGTAACGGTGAAACTATGTGTTGCGATGTATGTAAGCGAAAGGATGGAAATGAAAAGCGCATCTTCAAGAGATGTAAGCATGCTTTTTGTCAACGCTGTTTCATACGTAATTGCATTCAACTTTGCCAATGTAACCACTGTGACATTGCTCATTTCGAGTGTCACTTATGTCGCAATAGTTAGTACCTATGCAAATGTGGTAAAGATAGGTTTTAGCAAAGACTAACACGGAAAATGGCGAAACGTAAAATGACGAAACGTAAAAGTCAAAAGTTTTCTTCAGCCATTCAAGCTCTCCGACGAATGAAAGCAAATCAGCGATACAATGCTATACGACATGCTAACGATAAATTCATTTGTGAAATTATTTCTCATGTTAGGAAGTTGAGGACGAAGAAATTAGCGCCAAAACAACGAAAGTTACTTAAGCGATATGCTACGAAATTGCGTTTCATCTCCAATCCTAAAGTCGCCCTTCAAAGAAAGAGGAAAACTCTAACACAAAAGGGCGGTTTCCTTTCAGCAATACTTCCAATGATAGCTCCTGCCGTGGGCAACCTATTGGGAAATATCTTTGGCTCTAAGCGTTAATTATGCAAATGTTGAGTCTCAAAGTAATAAAATGGATTTCAGACTTCAATGTGATAAAGTTCTGACTGTATCAGGTCCATCTCATGCAGGTAAAACTGTTTTCCACCACGCTGAATTTATTGGATAAAAGAAGGGAGTTGTTTAAGGAACCTATCAATCGAGTGATTTGGTGTTATGGTATTTATCAACCGTCGCTGTTTCAGGAATTGCAAAGTCGCAACTTTATTCGACATGAAGGAATTATTCCAGTGGATAAACTTCAGTCTAATGATGTTGTTGTATTGGATGATTTATTAAAAGAAAGTAAGAATTCAAAAGATGTTACAGATATGTTCACTCGCGCAGCACACCATAAAAGGTGTTTTATCATCTATATTACACAAAATTTGTTTCCTGATGGAAAAGAAGCTCGTACATGAAACCTGAATACACACTATTATGCTATTTTCAAGAATCCGCGAGATAAAAGTCAATTTGAAATTTTAGCGCGACAAGTTGCACCCAGAGGATCAAAAGCCTTAATTGAAATTTTTCAAGCAGCTACTGAAAAACCATACGGTTACTTATTCATTGACTTTACGCAAGAGTGTCGGAAGAATTTAGATTTCGAAGTGATATTTTGAAAACTCCCATGATTATCTACAAACTATGAGTTCTTATTCTCGCATGATTGTTATTCCTCAGGATGAATATGTACAATTGACTGCCATGCAGCAAGTAAAGCAACCTCTTGCAAATCAAATGTATAGGAAAGAAATAGATTATCAGCAAAATGTTCACATCAAAGATCCACATCGTGCTGTATTATTACAATCGGAAACTGTTGAGCAATTGAAAAACTTGAAGAATAAGATGCGTGACTCTGTATCGACTGCTACACCTTTAGCATCTCGCGCGCATGCCATATCTCTTTTCAACAGTATTGAACCCCATCTCAATGTAAATGATAGAGGAGAAATCATTACAGATGAAAATAAAGTGATTGATGCTTCACGTTATGAAGACTTGATTCAGTATGCGACACGTAGAAAGCGCCGTCAGGGCTATGTTCCACCTGGTTGGTCATAACTTTCTTAAACTATTGAAAAAGCATAATGTACCAAAATTTGCTTTAAATAATGAGACATTGAAAGAACTTGATTCAACAGTGGCTACTACTCCAATGCCTCAGACGATGAAAATGCCAACAAATTGGTTTAAGACGTCACCTGCTACATCCCCTCCCACACTCACTAAGCAAACAAGAGGAAGAACTCGACGTAGATCTACATCACCACTAAAACTGGTAAAAGGAAAACGTAAAAAAGCTCCTCCTAGGAAATACATGTTCTCAGACTATTAATATGAAGCAGATGTGTTGCTTGCCATGTAATGAGCCGCCAGAGGTGAATGTCGTTGTCACTTGCACTTGCTGCGCCAGCTCTCATAATGAAACCCCTAAGCAATGTGAACACGATCGCAAAACCGCTAAAGCTAAATGCTGCAGTTGTTGTAAATGTAGAAAGGCAAGAAACAAAAAGATGAGAAGGAGGAAAAAGAGTCAGCCGTCATCGACTGAACGTTTGAAGTCAATCTATTATGATGTAAAACATCCGGCAGGATTTGCATCTATCAAGAAATTATCAAAAGCGAGTGGTCTTCCACAATCACAAGTGAAACGATGGTTAAAGGGTCAGGCTACCTATACACTCCACAAACAAGCGAAAAAGAAGTACCGCACCCGCCATTATATTGTTCATGACATCGATGAACAGTGGCAAGCAGATTTGTGCGATGTTGCCTCCATTTCAAAAACATAACTCGGGCAATAATTTTATTTTAACCGTCATTGATATTTTCTCGCGTTATGCGTGGGCTCAACCTTTAAAAACTAAAGAAGGGAAAGGAGTAGCAAAAGCATTCCAAACAATTTTTCGAGAAGGTCGCATTCCAAAAAGAATTCAGAGTGATCAAGGAAAAGAGCTTGAAAATCAGCATGTGACAAGATTATTTGAGAGGCATGACATTGAGTTGTTTAGTGTAAAGAGCGCTTATAAAGCTGCACTCGTTGAACGTTTTAATCGCACATTAAAAAATCGCTTGTGGCGACATTTTACTGCCAACTTGACACAAAATTGGACAAAGGTTCTACAAGATACACTCCATGCCTACAATCACTCTATCCATCGTTCTATTGGACTCAGACCAGTAGATGTAAATGCTGACAATGTAGATAAAGTGCGCGAATCATTCCAACGTAAACGCACTCATGTGAAAAGTGATGTGAAAATTGGCGATAAAGTTCGTATCTCAAAAGTGAAAAGTGTTTTTGCTAAAGGGTACCTCCCGAATTGGACAGAGGAGGTATTTACAGTATCAAGGATTAATCAAAAAGACTCTCCGACCACCTACAAGTTGAAAGATTACGATAATGAAGAAATTGAGGGTAGCTTTTACCGCGATGAGATTGAGGTAGTCACTGAAAGTGAAACATATTGGTAGAGAAAATCATTCGATGTAAAAAACGGCAAGGTGAAGAATGGTGTCTTGTTAAATGGACTGGTTATCCTTCAAGTATGAACTCTTGGATGCGTCGTGCCGACATCTTTCATCTAAGTGATCGACAGTGATTCATGCAAAGTTGTAACTAACAATGTTTAGGGTTTGAGCTATGAATCCAACTGCCTCATTTTATTCACGACCCTCCTATGTAAGTGGTGGAGGACAAATTTACATCGGTGCTCGCCGCCAACGTGGAGGTAGCATACTTGGTGCACTGAAATCTGTTGTAGCACCTCTCATATCCAATGTCGGTAGATCTTTAAAACGAAATGTTTTAAGTAATGCCGTTGGCTTTGCTGGTGATGTTGCTAGTGATCTTTCCAGAGGTAGAAGTTTTAAGAGCAGTTTGTTGAATCGTGGGAAGGAACGCGGTTTAAAAACATTGAAGCAGACCATTGCTGGTGTTACTCAAGGAAAGAAATCACCTAAACGAATGAATAAAGGAAGGAGGAAACATCGCGGAGCTGTTAAGGTGCGATCTTCAGTCAAAAGGCATTCACGCAAACGTCGCAGAGGCTCTAATCATTCATCAGGCGCTAAACGACGACGCTGCTATAACTTCTAATCATGGAGTGTAAAACTTCCGGTTTTTGTTTGTTCGATCAACAAGCCATACAGACAGATATTCTTAGTTCAAGTATTGTAGATTATCATCCTCGAACAGCTGAGAATGCTGGCCCCATTGAATTTGTTATTCCTGGTGGTAGTGATGACTACATAGATTTGAGTTATGCGATGCTTGATTTGAGGTTTAGAATTCAGCAAGCAGATGGAACTGCTATTGACGATACACAAAGTTGGACTGAACAATTTACCATTGACTACATTACTTCGTGATGTTTCTCTAACGATTGGAGAGCAGCAGGTGGAAGGTGGTCAAAGCGATTATCCCTATAAATCATATTTCAATCATGTATCACAGTTTCATCCAGCAGCACAAAAAAGTCATATGGAAGCCATGGGATGGTACAGAGATGAAGCAGGAAAATTTGATGTTGAAACAAACAGTGGCTTTGTAAAGCGATCTGCTATGATTAAAGATAGTAGAGTATGTCAGCTATATGGTCCGCTGAATTTAGACTTCTTTAGACAGTCAAAGTTTTTACTGTGTAATACCAGCATGCGACTGAAGCTGACATTGAATAAGCCTGAATTTGCGCTGAATGCATTTGCTAAAGTTGACAATTTTAGAATTCATGTGGAAGATATTGCACTTTACATTCGTCGAGTAGTACCGAATCCAAGTGTCATTAGAGGGCATGCTGAAGGCCTTAACCGCCAAAATGCCATTTACCCCGTTCAGCATACAAAGCTTCTCACCTTTACAATTCCGAAAGATCAAAAGAGTTTCATGAAAGATGGCCTCTTTCCATCGGAAGCACCGAAGCTCCTCATGGTGGCAATGGTTGAAAATGATGCATTTAATGGTAATATAAAGAAGAATCCTTTTCAATTTTAAACACAATCAGTTAAGTGAAATTGCTTTACGTGTAAATGGTGTGAGTCATCCTGGTCCACCCTACAAACCAGATTTTGCTTCGGATCAATTTATGCGCAGTTATGTTGATTTTATGGATGTTTTTGGCTTTTACAATACGGATGACACCAACGGACTGACTATGAAAGAGTTTAAGAGTGGATATACTATTTATGCATTTGATTTGACTGCTGACAGCGATATTAGTGCACCCTATCGTCAAGCGAACGTGCCTCATAATATTCGTTTGGATTTGACGTTCAAAAGAACACTACCTGAGACGATCAATGTATTAATTTATGCAGTCTTCGATTCAAATATTGAAATTACAAAGTATCGTGACGTGATTCTTCAGTATAATCGTTAATGAGTTGGTTGACTGCTGACGATATTAAGACTAAAGTGCAGCGTAATGCAGACGAAGCGACGTTGAAAGCTTTCGATAATGTCTATTCACTCGATACCTTACCACCTGCAGTAAATCACTATCCCATCTTTATTGTACTAAACACTCATTCACAGAATTTAGGCGGTGAGCATTGGAAAGCGATCTTTATTGGGGAAGACCGACGTGGTGAACTATTTGACTCTCTTGCTCAACCTCCAAATATACCAACACAGCAGTGGTTGAGAAAACATACGCGTCAATATCAGCGAAATGAACGCATACTACAACATCCACTTTCATCAACGTGTGGTGCTTTTGTACTGTACTTCATCTTAAGACGTTTACATGTATCTCGATTTGCATCTGTTATTCAAAACTTTTTATGTAATCCATCCTCTAATGAAAAAAATGATTTGTAAGTTCTATCATGATTTGAAATAAAAACATCATGTTGGAAAAATTGTTTTTTATTTTACAATCCGCTGGGTACGTACATACTCAATGAGATAGTCTAGGATCATATTTGCTTGTTCATGAGATTTTAGTCCAGTAATGATCACTTTACTATTATGAAAGATTGCCACATGCACAGGTAACCAACAACTAATGAGAGCTGCAGGAAAAAGTTCGGGTTCATAACACAAACTGTAACTGCTGGTATGAATCTTCAAAAATGATAGACTGTCACTCAATTGAGTAGAGATCACCATATTGTCCACAGTCAGATTCGACATCACACACCTCTCCCTCTTCCATATCCGACGTAGTAGTCTTTGTAGCTCTAAGCGCATTGACTGCGCCGATGAATGAGAAAGGGCGCCGAGAATCTGTACAGTCCCATTTGGGAAGAGTTGAAGATTCCGTGAATTGTTCATCTTCACCACTAACATTTGAGGACGGCCCGGGTAATACTTGCTGTTTGGAAGCTGTTGGTGTAATGTTGTGAGATCGATTTTGGTGTAGAGTCTGAAGCGACGGAGAATGTTGACGATGGTGTAGCGATGGCGCTTCATGATGAAAGAATGAGTAAATTGAGCGATGTACCTTCCTTTTATACTTTTCCCAACTACCTTGATGAAATGTGAAGTTAGTATGAAGTTGGGAATGATAGAGTTGAATTCGCCGATTGTTGACGCGCAGCCAGATGCGATTTCCAATACGTGAATGTCTTTTCATATAGAAGTATTTCAAGTCCTTCATGATATGATGTAGAGATTGAAATGACGATAAGATAAAACAAACTCTCTTCTCACATTTCCAGTTGAATCTTTGAAATAGACGTTTCGATCATGATCCGTTTCAATACGTTGTAGGGAATCTAATTTCCAACTCATGGTGCGTGGTAATCATATCTGATTAAGATTTGCATAGTAGGGCGATGAACTCACGACGAATAAATGTCATGATGGAGCGATGTATGTATCTTCTATACTTCTCCCAATTGTATTTGCGAAATGAGAAACAGTTTGCGGAATGAGAATGGTAGATTTGAATTTCATCTCTGTAATGTTGAAGCCAAACTTGATCACCCAAGGAGATGAATCTTAATGTTCAAAAATAAACCATCAGACTATCGAGTAGAATTAAATCGGCCACTGCATTTAGAAGGTGAATGGGAGGTTGGCGTTTCTAGTATTTGCTATGATAGCAATATTCAGAATGTGAATGATTTGGAAGAAATGATATTGACTCCTCGCACCCATGATGG
This sequence comes from Prostheceraeus crozeri, assembly GCA_907163375.1. NCBI lineage: Eukaryota > Metazoa > Platyhelminthes > Polycladida > Euryleptidae > Prostheceraeus > Prostheceraeus crozeri. The sequence goes on from CAJQUW010016401.1 coordinate 20,071, forward strand.
AATAACGATGAATAATGCATTTCAGTTCCCATACAATTTAACATCAGATGGAAAGTGGAACTATGAATGGATTCAGATAAAATCAGATTCTTATGAGCCATTTGGGAATGAGAAAATTATTAAGGCATTCAACAGTGGTAATACTTCCATCATGAAGAATAAAAATCAGAAAGCTTATGAGTTTACTATCTATCATTGGAGTGGGAGACAGTTCCTCCGCTTTCATTCTTTTACTAAAGGTCTTACGCTGAGGTTGGATAGTGAATTCTATCCACATCTTGGTTTTGGTCATGGAATACATCTAACGTCAATTGCTACTGCAAATGTTAAAAAAGTTTATTCAAATCGAATCAACAAATTTCATTATAGATTTAAAATATTTGATGAAGATGTTGTAGAATGCGAAGAACGCATCATTTTGAAAAAGCGTGGTGTTCAACCTTTATCACTTATTGAGTTAGTAAAACGATGGAATGAGACTGTGGGTAAGAAGTATGGAGAGAAAATTATGGCGGACAAAAATAAGTTGGTTATTCAGAAATATAATGACAACTTACAGTTTATTTCTCTCCAACCTTGCGTCATTTTGTAAGACATTATACGCCTATTATTGGAAGCGGTGTGGTGTATGGTTCTCATGAATATCACACTAAAGCTGATTCAGTTAATGATGAATGGTGGGTGGACATCTATGGTGATCGCATCAAGAAAATTTACCAGTCTTATGAAGAATCTAAAGTTGCTATCAATATAATGCCGCGTCTATATCATACAGTTGAAAGCTTCATTCATGTAGTAAATCCTTATATACAACAGAAGTTGAAGCATGTGATGAAAAGTAAATATGATGCAAAGACACACCACATTTCGTTTTCAATTGAAAATCAACGCGTTGTTCTGAAACTGGGTGATGACATTCAATGTCAATTGAGTAAAAATTTGAAAAAACTCTTTGGCTTTTCAATGCTACAAACTGTGTTTGCTGCTGCGCGTACGATTGGTATAGAAACACCAATGACACTTGATAAACATGAACAACACCTTTACATTCAAAGTGATTTGATTTTACCTATTTCTGTTGGCGAGAAAAAATAATACATTTTACGTGATTTCATTCATGATAAAGACGCTTCATATGGAATAGTCGAGAAGATGTTTGAATCTATTTTCTATCATCCCGTCGTCAAACAAACTATACCCTCTATTGCTATCAAAATTACCAATGGTTTACAAGAGTGTATCCATGTGAAAGATACTAAATCCCTCGTAACTTTAGTGTTTCGGAAAACAAAGTGAAGTCATTGTGATATGTTTATTGAAATAAAAATATGTATATGAAAAAAGTCTTTTCACAGATATAGGGGGAATGGGCTGACTGTAGGCATATATTCACAAGGAAGAAACGATCTCATGCGATACATAAAACAACCATGTATATCTACAAAAAGCAACATCAAAATACTGAGTTAAAGTTGATTATGTCAATACATCTCCTGAATGTGGTAGCGTGAGTTTTATTCTTTTGGGTGGAGGTATGTTTGTGTCAGGATGTCCATGTGGAAGAGATGTGTTATGTCCTATCCAACACCTCTTATCCTCCCATGCTGAAAGTGCTCTTTTCTTGAACGTGTACGTTTTCACAGTATGAACTTGAGATTTTAAGATTGTCATATTGACAAATGTTATAGTTTTATTTTTATAGGCCTTCTTATAGGACCGATGTTTCATTTTATGAACAATGGATTTTGATATACCTTTAGCACGCTTAATACTATCTGCAGATTCTTTTAGTTTCATGGAATACATTTTAGGACGGAGGAGAATCATTTCATCTATTTCCTTTCCTGCTGTTTCATCCTTAAAACAACCAAGTTTGGCTTTATTCTGTATGGAATAGAGTGGATGAGTGGGATTGTAGTTAGATGTATCGAAATATTTTTCTAATGACTTACCTACTTCATTAAAATTTAAATCTTTTTGAGTGGTAATTCCTAAAAAGAAACTATCTGTATCACCACCCAGCAAGCGAACCTCTTTTACGAGAGGGCATGGTTTTAATATTTTGTAGAAGAGTTGATACATTTCAAGCTTGGAATAATCTAAAACGGCTTGCCCAATATAGATGGGTTTGCACAACTCAACTTCTGATTTAATCATTTTAACACCTACAAGATCCTCATCGATGATGTCTCTATCAATGAAAAGAGGTGATGAGGTCAATTTGTGATATTTTTGTTCATCAACGACTAGTTTGTAATTCATACGTTTTCTAACATCCTCCATGGTCTTTCCGAATAGACTGTTATTCTTATATTTATAAAAATCCTTTTCAAAATTATTTTGGGCGAGTGCACGTTTTTGACTGTTACTATCTATGTAGGGTTTGAGGAAGGCTTTCTGTCTAAATTTGATAATGCGGTGAACTGACTTTAGAAGCATGCCCATTTCTAAATAGAATTTTAATATGCAGAAGTGTACGAGATAATTTTTCTTATCATATTGGGTGAGTAAAAGTTTGCGGCATGGTTTGTACCTTGGCTGTCCACACTCTGTTAAGTTATTATGAAATTGTGACATGAATGGTGAAAACATATCTTCAGTCACTTCGCCAGATTCAGGTGCGAGTGGGAAATCAGCAGTTTTATTTTTAATACTATTTGGATAAATCAAATCCACTTCAAAATAATATCCCCAATCACCTTCATCTGGAATATTCAGTATGTTTGAAGGGTTGGAGTAATACTCAAGCTCATTTTGATTTAACCAACTAAACTCGGAATGAGTAGTGGTTTAGACAGTGAACTGCCATATAAATTATTTTGGTCATAGTACTTTAGGTGGATATGATCATCACCTACTGTTTCAGATTTTATATGATGTTTATTTACAAATGTGAGACCACCGCGTATTCCGCGCTCAAATATATTATACATCTCCGGGTCTTGTAAGAGATGAATGGTCTCACCAGTCATTTTAAAGGCTGATTTAAAGGACATGGCTGGTAGACTGACAAAGTGGATAGGATCTAATTTGTCTTCTTCTAATGCCACTCGTCGAAACTCCTGAAAGACATCAGCCAGCAAAATGACATCTAATTCTAAGTAAGCGATCATATAATCGCCAAACGTTTTACAATTAAATTTTAACCATGCCTCTTGAGCATGTTCATAGTCCTCTACTGGACAATCTTCACCCGTCAAATCGTTTTTGAATTTGTCAATGGAAGGAAGGGTTGTTTCATTTAGTTTAGACATTGAGCTAAAATACGCATAAGGAAAGACTCCTTTGCGAGTGATTATTTCATCCGTTAAGTTTGGATAGTGTTTCTTCAAAGTTTGACTATGGGGAAGAAACTTGACATTACGAACGAGAGAAGCTAGTGACGCTGACATGAATTGAAATGAATCTAAAAATTTTATTTCGAAGAAGACTGTCTTATTTTCTTTAGTTTTATCTACTGGTACTTTTGCTGTCATTGCCATGAATTTTTCTCTCGTTTGTGCTATGACATTAAACTGCCACGATTTCATCTGGCTCAACCCTCCTTTTATGAGCATATGACTGTCATAGCCCTTAAAGTTTTGAAAAATGACGGGTAGTACACGACGTCTCAACCTAAGTGAAAAGTTACATTTGGAGCAGAGTGCGTTTCTAAATTTACCAGTGATGTGATCATGATCACGCACTTTCTTAATTTTATCGTCATCAAACGTTTTATGACATTTAGGACAGGATGTGCAACTTTCAAATTTTTGTTTGTCTTCATCTGACATATGTAGTGACTTACGCTGCAATTGGGAATCATATGATTGTTGAAATTTTGCAGCTTTATCGAGAAATTCTAGAAATTTTGAAATGCAATCTTCACCTTGCCAAGTATGCATTTTGTTTTGTCTATTCCTAAAGTGGTCATGCCATACTTCATAGCAGGATATGGCTGCTGGCTTGTGGATGATATCATCAATGTAGCATTCTATGTCTGCGTAAATGACACGCAGGGGACTTAATTCGTCACCATTATCCCTATGTGAAAATATTTTATCTTTGGGCATGCGTTCCATTTGTAATTTACCTCGCTTGCACCATTCATAGTGAGTTTCAAATTTATCTTTACTCCAAAATGAGCGGATGCAGCGGTCGCATACAAAATGTTCACCTCTTTTAGAGTGCCCCAAGTGAGTGTACAAGCGAGAGATTTTGGGAATACCACAGTAGTGCCATTCCTCGCTATCATCTTGTTTTACTAATAAGAGGTTGACTACACGTTCATAACAAGTTGAACGTGAATTATAGCGGGCACCCTTCAACCCCTTCTCCCACCCGTGAACGACAATTTTAATCTTATTATGTTTTTCGAACGTTTCTACATCTTTGATTTTCATGTTGTTACTATCACAACCTTCAAAGTCTAGTTCATCCTCCCACTGTCTATAGCTATAGGTGCGATCTCGATGCGCGTTGATATCATTATAGTGAAGGATGGATAGGACTGCATATTTGAAACACTGTGATTTACAATCAACATTGATGACAGCTTTCTTATTATACAACGTTTTTGGAAGTTTAAATGTGCCTCGAGCTGCATGACTTTCTAATAGGGAAATTTTGAATATGGCTGAGTCCACACCATCAAAAATGAGAGCGCTGTCGCGTTGATTGAATTTATCTACATTTGATTTTAAACATTGAATGTGAAAATTTAGCCAAGACTCGCAGTCTACAACTTCGGTTGCGGAAGAGGAAGGAACATGAAACTGTATTCTCTCCGTCACTTGACCCGTTTGAAAATCTATTTTAATATATTTTAGTTTAAGGTAGATGAGCGCCTTCATTCTAAAATTGTCTAAATTATTGAAGAGCGCTTCGATAATGTTAGAATTTTGAAGGAGCCACTCAGGAAAATCTACAATTTGAGTATTGGACTCCATGCAGTAGTCGCGTACTAAATTATTATGTGAAACATTAATGAGGGAGATGGTAGAGGTACCGTTGGTGTAGTGATCATTTGCATGCGTGTGTTGAAGTCTGTGCGAAGATCGCTGAAAGTGACTATCAAAAGAAAGAGGGCACAAATCGCAAGGAAAGGAGATGTCATCGTCAGAATCAACTTCACCTCCGGAGATTGACGCCGCTTTGCGTTGACACACACGTTGTTTGATGTGTCGAAGGAGACTGTGCTTCCTTGTAAACATATGTCCGCAGTCGGCACATTCCAACTCGTTGCCTTGCCGCGAGAGTCCTGAGCTGGAACTCACATCACCTGAAAGAGAAATCATTCTTTCATCTCTGTTCAAGCCTCAGTGTAGTGTTACAACCTACCTTGACTCAATAACTCTAAACTTTCCTCGAGAAGAGAGGGCGTTGGTGATGAAGTTGATGCCTGAAATTGAGGAAGATGCTATTAGTCACACGTTTGAGGGAGATGAGAGAGGAAATTTTCAACTTACCATTTCAACGAAATCAAGTTTAAGGTTGATACTTCTACAAGATAGAGACTTCACTCAAATTTGGAATTCACGAGATAGCAGTTCACTTGTACACCTCAAATAATAGTCAAAGAGAGAGATCGTGCATTCGTCACTTGTATGATTCACAGATTAAATGAAATGACCTGAATGTCACTTTGCTTATATACTTTCATCCTCTTCATTCATTGGATGTTCATTCTGATTGGCTGCTTGTGTATACTTAAGAATTAGAAAAATGTTAAAGTTATCATTATTCAAAGTCAGCATTTCAAAGACAACATGACAAGTCCTCCAACAACACCAAATACCGCATTGGAGTTCTCCTCTCCATATACATCAGCAAAGGTGCTCGTTACACCAAATGCACCAAGAAAGGCGAAGGTGGAGAAGACATACAATCTCGACAATATACGAAAGTTATCATTATTGGAGGAGGATGAAGAGGAGTTGCCCGACCTAGCAGGCATACGGTGGAAATATTTACAATATGATGCCGAAGGGGTGATGGAGATGACCAGCAAGTCGCACTTACATCAAATATGGGAGTGGTACACCCCTAACTCCCAACCGCGAACCGTGGCGGAGTGGGCGTACATTGAGAAAGTGAGGGACGCTGCAGAAGAACGTTTAAAGCAGCTCAACTGTTTTTGTGATCTATGTGAAGCCAGACTCTGGGACGATATTGACGATGAAGACCTTTTGAAATACATGCCATAATAAATGTTTATTTCGTATTATCTTTGCTTTCATACTGACTTAATTGAATGGGGTTTTAGTGAATAATTTAACCATGTATACTTTTTCATTTGGAAATAGTAGCACGCTTAGTTTAACTTGTAAATCTTATAACATTTCATATGGGTGATAATGGTAGATGAAATAGTGTCAAATAAATTAAGATAGCTTACACTTCTGATACAGGGATAGCAATCGACTGCGATCCATGTGTAAAGAGCTTGTTAGACTACGGATGGGCTTAAATGGATGATTTAACCATGTATACTTTTTCATTTGGAAATAGTAGCACGCTTAGTCTAACTTGTAAATCTAAAAACATTTCATATGGACGATGATGGTAGATAAAATAGTGTCAAATAAATTAAGATAGCTTACACTTCTGATACAGGGATAGCAATCGACTGCGATCCATGTGTAAAGAGCTTGTTAGACTACGGAAGAGAGAAGTGTGTTATGTTGCGTGTGGCGCGTGAGTGTCCTCCCTTTCATTCCATTCATCAATTCGTCTCATTGATAGAGACAGGTAGAACTCATGGTTCTCATAACGTATGCAATGGAAAGTTTTAGGCAACCTTCGACAGTTGGCTAAATGTCGCCCTGGCGCGAATGCATACTACGTTGAGACAGAGGCAATCACTTGCAAACATGACGCAGAGAGGTTTAACAAGATTGACCATTGCCGAATGTCCCTTGCGGTATACATAGCTACGGGTTTCACCGCCGCCCTTTACAGGAACACCCGTCGAAAGGAAGTATTACACCGAACTTCATTTGCAACGTTCAAGTTGACTGATAGCAGATTCAACTTAATGATAGTATTCGCCAGTCCGAAGACTGCCCAGGGCAAACCGCGAGGAGGTTCTATCATGTCTTGCCCCATGGTGGCCCTTAAGAGAGCCGATGGTTCGTTCTCGGGGACGTGAATTTGACTATTGACTGGAATAGTCAATGGGTATGACGCTTAGGTTGTCGTATACCCTATACCGCCTAAGCCGTGGTGGTGCATCTGGCACCTTTCGGATGCGAGTGGTATTCGGAGTCCACACCTCGTCCGTCCAAATGATCCTCTTGATCTTCCCCTTCTTCTCATCCTCATCCCACTCGTCGAGGATGACGAACTCGGGAATGCCGTTGTTTTCATCAGTGAAGACGGGAATATTGTCGGCAGATGTCGCTTCCATCGTGACTTCAAATTGAATGAGAAGCGCTACAATCTTCTAGCTTATATAGGGTTTTCAACAATGAATTGCTCAACAGCGAATCAGAATGCTTCAGGGATAGCAATCGACTGCATAATGTTCAAGTTGACTGATAGCAGATTCAACTTAATGATAGTATTCGCCAGTCCGAAGACTGCCCAGGCCAAACCGCGAGGAGGTTCTATCATGTCTTGCCCCATGGTGGCCCTTAAGAGAGTCGATGGTTCGTTCTCGGGAGTAGCGTCATCTTACACCCTACCAATTCTGCTGAGAGAGTCAAAGACTCTCTCTTTGGTAGCACTGTCGACTTCCACACTAACTGGCACATGACTAAAAATTGGAATGTAGCGCCATTCCGTTGGATTGACAGCAGTTGCTGTCATCGGATTGCCAATCCGAGCAAGATTATTAAAAACTCTGTCTTGCTCCTCTAGCCTGACGAACTCCTCAAATAAATTTCGCGGCCTTAACTGCGGTCCGCGAGGAGAGCTGACTTGACTGTTCGGCGTCTGCATGATTGAAATGAAATGAAATGAGAGGCAGTGGTTTATATACCCCTCTAACGCGACACAACGTTCAAGTTGACTGATAGCAGATTCAACTTAATGATAGTATTCGCCAGTCCGAAAACTGCCCAGGGCAAACCGCGTGGAGGTTCTATCATGTCTTGCCCCTAGGTGGCCCTTAAGAGAGCCGATGGTTCGTTCTCGGGAGTAAATTGATGGGGTGGTGAAGGCAGGCAAAGATCTGCAATGAAAATGATATGTATTAGAATAGGATATACTATCTTATTTGCTTTTCACTTACCAAGTTAGTCATCCTTAGGCAGTCTCGCGGGCTTCCTGATTGAAAATTTGTGGAGATGGCCGCGCATTCGTAAGCTTGCATGGAGACACTTCTTGCTCGGATGACCGTTGTAGCAAATAATTGACTCGTCCAGATTTTGATTGACGAGTACTTGGCCGGCCAAATGATTATCCCGAATAGGGATGTGAAACTCAAACAAACGATCCTCATTCACACGTTCCCACTCATCCCTCATGCGCTCCAACTTCTCACACGCCTGCCTCTCATCACCCCGCCGAGCCACAGTCCTCTCCAACTCAACATTCTTCGCTCTCAACACACTCATCTCCTTCATCATCTCCTCAAACTTCGCCTCTGCATCTCTCATTCTTCTCTCCGCAGCACTCGCCCTCTTCTCACACTCATCATTCTTCTCTTCCAACTCTCGCGTCTTTTTCTTCAAATCAGTCACACTACGCCTCATTCTAATGTTTTCATCCGCCACCTCCTTCGACTTCAGTTCCTTCTTTTTTAACTCATCCAACTCCTTCACAACTTCATCCTTCACTTTCTTCAAACTCTCATACTTATTCACCAACAAATCATGCGCCATCTGCTGCGAAACATGCCTCTTCTCTTCATCCTTCAACCACCTCGCCGACTGCACACGAATCCCACCACTCTTCACTTTTGGGGAAGATGAGCTCTTCGGGGGGTCGGTGATGACGATGTTCGACACCTCCGACGACGAAGAGCTCAACTTCCTCACACGCTTCCTCACACGCTCCCTATCTAAATCCACATCATCCTCACCATCACTCTCAAGCACTCTCTTTCGCCCAATCTCACCCTCCAACGACGCAACCGCTCTCGCCAACTCATCATTCTCCACAGCATTCCCACTAGCATTCTCCACAGCATTCCCACTAGCATTCTCAACAACATTCCCACTAGCATTCTCAACAACATTCTTGGCCTCTTTCTCCAACATTCGCTCCTTCTCAGCATTCATCAACTCCACAAATCTCAAATCAGTCACCAGCCCTCCTACACACTCACCATGCCTCCGATAAAACTCGGCCTCCTGCCCAATAACCAACAGCACCCTGCACTTCACACAGGCAACCCTATTCAGGATAACCATGTGGTCGGCCCCTGCCTTCCTTATGTGGTCCCTGAGACCGTCTCGGCGGTTGATTCGACCGCATACGCACATTTTTATGTGAAACTTCTTATTTCTATCGTTATTGACCATTTTTGTCAGTACTCAGATTTCTCGTTAACTGTAAGATAATGAAATTAGTATAAGTTTTGAATCATGTAGTACAGTCATATTCCTAAAGCATTACACTTAGTCAGGAATGATAGATGTGAGTGTAGTGAGTGGCACTCGATCCCGTCGACAGCCCGAAGGCCTTGTACCGATCACTAGGGAAGTGAGAGATCTTCCCCGATACCCGCTCTTTACAGCTAAAGACATCATTGTCACTGCCCCGAAGTGGTAACAGGAACGCTGAGTCAAAGGTAGTGATCAGTAGCTGGGATCTAACCCCTCAAAGCTGCCTTAGTTAAATTTCTGATAGCAGATTTGAATGTAGTATACAGCCTAGAACATAATATCATCATTCAACATTCAACTTAGTCAACATTCAACATAATATCAACACTTAGTGAGGAATGATAGATGTGAGTGTAGTGAGTGGCACTCGATCCCGTCGACAGCCCGAAGGCCTTGTACTTATCACTAGGGAAGTGAGAGATCTTCCCCGATACCCGCTCTTTACAGCTGAAGACATCATTGTCACTGCCCCGAAGTGGTAACAGGAACGCCGAGTCAAAGGTAGTGATCAGTAGCTGGGATCTAACCCCTCAAAGCTGCCTTAGACTTAGTTAAATTTCAAATCTGATAGCAGATTTGAACTCAGGATACTTGAAAACCTTAGTCTATATGTTAAAACTTTGAAAAAAACTGAAAATTAAGAATTTTTAAAAAATTCCGCATTTTACTACTCATACTACTTTTAAAAAATTTTATCAGTAGTAAAGACACTATCAAACTCTATCATACAAACTTTGAAGTAGCAAGATAGCTTGCCTACTTCAAAAGATAGAGTCCTTTGCACCCGATATCGGGAGCTCAGAGCGACGACCGTCGCTTACCTCGTCTTTCGATGAAGTGATCAGACTTACGTTGTCGGGGGTTTATATATGCTCGGAAGAAAACTTAAAATGGCTCTATCTCCGAAAGTATTCATCGTAGCGACATGCGGTTTGTTGCAAACGATTTGTCTCATCATTCTTTACAATATGACACCTGAACCATTCTCATATGACCACGGGAAGTTGGTCCGCCAGCACATGTCCATGTAACATGCCACAAGTGAAAAAATTCCTAAGTGTGAGAGCTCCAGTGTGGTGAAAATTTTGAAAAATTTAAAACTTCCGAATTTCGACCTGGGACCTTTACCAAAACATTTTTCATCAAATTTCACCGACCCCCCCTCCCCCCCTCGTTCAGAGAAATTTGATGAAAAATGTTTTGGTGACGGTCCCAGGTCGAAATTCCACACTTTGGAAAATTTTCAAAATTTTACCCATACAAAGTCACTCTGACACTTAGGATTTTTTCAGGTGAGCGAGCTCCGACCTAAAATCTTGTAACCGCTCTAACTTGTGAACGGCTGGTCCGATTGACTCGCAACAAAAAATGTTGTCGAGCAGTTTTTTCTCCTCTTTCAAACGAGTAGCTGTAAGACAAAATCCGTCCACTAGAACCAAAGTTAGAAGGTTGCTGTCGGGGGGGGGGGGTCAGTGAAATTTGATGAAAAATGTTTTGGTGACGGTCCCAGGTCGAAATTCCACACTTTGGAAAATTTTCAAAATTTTACCCATACAAAGCCACTCTGACACTTAGGATTTTTTCAGGTGAGCGAGCTCCGACCTAAAATCTTGTAACCGCTCTAACTTTTGAACGAAGACAGATAGGAACAAGCCGATTCTTTCACTGAATTTGTCTCACTCTTAGCTTTCAAACGAGCTATCGCACGACAAAATCCGTCCACTGGAAGCAAGCTGTCCAGGGGGGGGGACGTCAGCCGAAAATTTTTTCTCTCCGATTGACTTGAAACTCACCCTACCGATGCAGAATTTCACGCTGAATCCGAATCTGACCTCCGTTTTCTCATCCGATGCTTCGTTTGGACGCTACACAACAAAACGTCCCAAATTCTAACTCTGTTAAAATTTTGAAGAAAAATTTTTTCTCACCGATTGCCTTGAAACTCACCCTACCGATGCAGAATTTCACGCTGAACACGAATCCGACCTCCGTTTTCTCATCCGACCACTCCTTCCACTCGAAACAACCCATTTTACAACCCAACATTCAGCAGATTGCACCAAAAACATCACACACTATAGCCTCAAGACTAATCCTGGCGGTCGCCCACGTCAACCAGGCGGTCGGATCAACTCACTCGAGTCTCACACTCTGTCGTTCCAGAGCATGTTGTGAACCCACCTGGCCCGCACACCACGACAGACCACAACCTCTGTCGTTCCAGAGGGGGGGGGGACTCAGACACGAAGCACCACGGCGGCCGACCACGACACTCTGCCGTGCCAGAGGGGGGGGACGCAGCGATGGCGGCCATCTTGCGCGGTCCAGAAGTGGAGTTTTGCTTACTACTCAGGCTGATTACAGCCACCCGCTAAAGACCCGTAAAAATAATTCACAAGACAGTAAAAACAAGGCTATCCATCAAAATTCCAAATACAGTCGAGCCTCGTTAATCGCAACCTCGCTAATCGTAATCCCTCGTTAATCGTAATTCCATTCAGGGAACGGTTTTTTTCTATTGAAATCACCTCTCTTAATCGCAATTTTTTCGTCCTATCACCTCGTTAATCGCAATCGAGTATACTGTAAGTATATAGGAATCGTAGACCTCAACTCGTTTAAAAGGATTCGCATCAACGCTGCTTCGAGTCTGACATCTTTCATTGATCGTTTTTTTCATTTCCCCTGCCGATGACTTCTACGTGAAACGTGCTTAATGTTTCTTTGAAATCGCACCGTCACCGTCTTCAATGCTCTATAGATAGAGGAAACTTTCACTGTAGCAATGAGTAAAAGCTAATGACGTTTACTATATTGTCTTGGATGCAGCGAATGAACACACGATAAAGGATTCATACTTCTCGAAATTCATTCGATGTCCTGATAAACTGACATTGCAGTGCACCTTCCGTCCGTTTGTCATGCCAAAGAATCGCGTAGATCTTACAGAAGGAACTCGAATCAGACGGATCAAGCCAGAAAGCCATCGCTGACAAGTTCGGGGTCTCCGCTACATGTGTTTGTCGTCTTGTGAAACAGAAGGCTGTAATTCAGCAGCAAATTGACAATGGAAAATCAAGCGGTCGAAAGAGGACGAGAGGAAGCGGTGACGAAGACATAGACGAAGCTCTCTTCATTTGGGTGAAGCAGAAATGTGCTCAAGGTGCTCACTTATCCGGACCAGAAATTCAAGCAAAAGTTAAACGCATCACGTCGGTCAAAGGCAACGACAGCTTCCAAGCTTCATCTGGTTAACTGTGGAAGAGCCGGTTTAACATCAAGTTTAAGAGGCAGCAAGGCGAAAAACAAGACGCTGATAACGACGCGGCAAACGACTGGATTCGTGAAACTCTCCCAAAGATCCTCAGTGAATTTAAAGATGATGACATCTTTAATGCCGACGAAACTGGCCTTTATTACAGGGCGGTCAGTGATAAAGGACATTGTTTGGCTAACACAGAGCTCAGTGGAGGGAAGACAGCGAAAGAAAGGATAACAGCACTGCTCTGTGCTAATATGTCTGGAAACGAAAGACGACCTCTACTCGTGCTCGGAAAGAGTCGTCGACCTCGCTGCTTCCCTAGGGATGTGTCGAAGCTTCCGTGTGACTACGAACACTCAACAAAGGCTTGGATGACTTGCGCAATCTTTACGTCGTGGATGAAGAAATGGGACAGGAAATTACGATTGACAGGCAGACGTGTTTGCCTTCTCGTGGACAACTGTTCGGCACATGTTTCAACTGACCTGACGAACATCAGTCTGCATTTCTTGCCACCAAATGTGACGATTTTGATCCAGCCGATGGACAAGGTGTCATCCGAAATTGGAAGGGACACTATAGATTGGCACTGAACGACCGTATCGTCATGGAACTTGATGTCGATGAAAACCATCGCGCTCAAACTGTTGCCAGGAGCATAAGCTTACTTGATGCTGTCTACATCGCAAACGAATCCTGGAAGCAAGTGAAGCAACAGACGATTCAGAACTGCTTCAAGAAAGCAGGCTTCCGGCGAGAGGAACCAGTCAACAACGAGTGCGAAATTGACAGTTTAGCGGGTGATGCCTTACATGACGTTGCAGTCCCAAGAAATATGACACCAGACGAGTTCGTTGACTTCGTATCGTTCGATGATGAAATTGTCATTGCCGGTGAATTTGACGACGAAGATCTTCTACATGAAGCTCAACAAAAGAAATGTCGCCTCGACGAGGATTCCAAAGACGAAAGCGATGAAGACGACGACGTCCAAATGGGACTGATGAACAATAAAGAACGGATGCAATTCGTATCGCTCTTCCGGCGATTTATACAAGAAGAAGGGATCGATTTCGGAAAACCTATCAGCTTCCAACAAGTTGAGCGTACAGTAAAAGAAAGTGCAATCAAGGGACTAAAACAACAAACAATTGACTGTTTCTGTTGAAGTTTTGGACATGTTAAGCCGTCAATAAAGGTACATACAAACAAAGCTTATCGCGTTATTTTGTACTTACCTAGCGTCATTTTATACAATACTTGCGTTATTATCTTTACTTAACCTTACATTACACTGTTTGTACTGTTTACTCGTATATTTGACTGCGACACATGGACATGCTACATATAGACGGTATTCATGTATTATAATTACACGAAATAATTGGAACCTCGGTAATGACAATCCCTCGTTAATCGCAATTCGCGACCGTCTCCCGATGCATTGCAATTAACGAGGTTCGACTGTACTATCATATCACAAGCACAAAATACATTTATAGCATCTGTCTGTTGATGATTCGGTGCAATCTGCACACGTCCAGATCAAGCATGATGTGCACTGGACCCAGTCTGTACCACTGGATTTGCTGAATTCGATTGAACATATTCCACATTCTTCTTCCTCATCTGTATTGTCATTCGGACCTGCTCGTAGATGTACTCGAGGATGTGCTTGATGATTTCCTCGAGGATCTAGCGCATGCACCGTATTGTGGACTCGGTTGGCGCTGACGATCTTGTTGCGATTTGATACTGTCACTTTGTATTGGGCGGCCAGCAGTGACCTTGGCGCCTCTAGGCCTCCTCACTGTATTTTGCTCGCGCATGCTGGTCAGAATACTAACTAGAGAAGCATCCAAATCTCTGCAGATATCTTGACCTTGTCTTGCTTCCTTATGTTTGCTTGTCCCAACGACATGCTTCATTGGAATCGAGGGGAGAGATTCCACATGTCTTGTAACCGGTCATCAGATTCTGTCTCGTAGGCTCCTTGATTTGTTGCCATAATTGAAACGAACGGCGTCTCTCAATGGCAACCGAATAAATAGTAGAACCGAATTCCCTCACGGACAAATGTGCACCTCGAGTGACTTATTGGTCATCAATACAAAGAGCGAATGCGAAAAAACATGAAACAACGTATAGATGAAGCAACGTGGCTGTAATTATCTCCCTGGCTATCATTAACCAGTTTCACGGTAGTCATTATCGCAATCATTATTTTGAAAAAGGTTCTTCAAGTTTTAAATTTCATCAGTTAGACTATCTTCGGAGCATGCAGTTCGAATGGTTCCTCTGAGGATGGTCTATAGTAATGATGACATTCTATATATCTTGAAACAGCATTCCTCAAATTGTGGAAGAAATTTTTCTACCACATGTTACTTGTAAAAAAAGTCGAATCATAACTTTCTATTCTTCGATCATGTCCATTCGTTATTCAGAGCTTAAAAATTGTCATTATTCAAAAGTCTCTTAATCTAAAAACTGCCATAGCAGTGAGAGAAATTGCATCCGACTTAGAATTTCATGATTTTAATCTGAAATGGCATCAGCGGGTAAGGAGTATTGCTGTAGCAACAGAATCACCATGACAATGATTTAATGTCTGTAGGAAGACTACAATGTGTAAGACAGACAAAGCATTTCATAAGAAATTGATAGCACATTATTGCAATTGCTATCGGTGATATAGTAGGATCATTATTGAGCTGATAAGTAAATGGGATTATCTTGCCAAAATGCCCATTGATCCCAATTTTCTGGAATAATATAAGGAGATGATTCCAATTCAGCAAATATTACAAAGTCTGACATTTCACGATTTTCCGTGATTTGGGATCCCTTCTAATTCAAATTCATTTCATCATGTTCACGTTTATTCAGACATTTCGAGTCCAGATATTTGGACATTTTATTGACTCCGGAAAACCCGATATAAGAAATAATGGTAGATGATCATTGATGCTTTCCAAAATTGCTTATTTAGTCACTGACTTCAGTAAAACAAGATTTTGAATTTTCAAAATAATTAAGTCCCAATTTGGGCATCACCAGTGACCCATTGGGCTTTCGTGATAGTGAAACTCCGGAAATTTCGATGAAAGAAAAATACATTGATGCTCATTGAAATTGCTTTTTTCTGCATTACGACTTCAGTAAAATGATATTTTGTGGATAAAATGACAAAAGAATAGCTCTTCTACAATGCTTACACAACTTGTGGTTCATTCAGTGTTCCGAAAATTTTATACTACTCATAAACTACTCAAACATCCTCGTATATCACCACCCATAGAGGTGGGGTTGTTAGATATCTATGATATTTTCAGCGGACATGAAATATCTCCAACATGCATTGATAATTGAGACAAAATGAATTGAAAGCAGAATCATTTGTGAATGTGTCGTTCAGTGTTCGTAGTTTGCAATTCTGTCTGTTGATCCATCAGAAGGAAACTTTCAATACCTAGCAATTACTTACATTGAACGTATGCAGCAGCAATATGTAACATCCTCTCATTGACGCTATATCATCGCATCAATGAATTGTACAGGAAATGATTGTAACTACAGTGATAATTGTGGACGATGAGCCACGAAATGTCTACCGAATAGAACAGAAAATTCTTGATAAACTAGTAAACAAGAGGATGTTTATAGAATCAGACTGGTGTCCTGATAACGAAGATAATTCATTCGAAACGATTTTCAATTCATGAAAATCAATGACATGGCCGACCAATAAAGATGAAATCACAAAATGGCCTGTAGAATCGTCTGGAAGCATGCTGGAATATCACTCTGCTCAGGATCGTTCACAATGGATTATGAAGATCAATCATACAAAAAATGGAAGCATGAGTCATAAGTCTGTGGGTACAAGTTCAATTTTTGTAATTTTCTTTCATGTCGTCTACAGACTTTGTTAATGGTTCAATTTCATTCATATTCAAATAGTTGATATATCTCATTTATCTCATGTAGGCTATGCGGCATTCACATAAGAAGCTATCTCAAATTAAAGACAGAGAAGTCCTGAACTAGACCCGCTGTCAATCCAAACTGGTGCCATCCTATTCACCGTCTGAGAGGACAATATCATAGATATTTGATCTCTATGTCACCACCAATACGGTTTAGCAGTGGTGAAAACTGAAGAATCAGTCACGTACTTTCATGAAGTGATAAATTGCGTCATCATGATGTATACTAAATTATCATTCGATTCATCAATTGGTCACGTTGAGCAATTTGATTTCAAAAGTTGTCATGAAGTAGGCCTACTTGCATTGTGAGTGTAAATCTGACCTGCACTTTTTTATAATATAGTTTGTGCTAAGTTGCTTTTGCATCAAAAAGTCATAAATACAAGGAAATTGCATTTTTATTATTCGGATAAGCAATTCTGTCTGCGATGATGATGATTATTTTTTTCTAGCACCGCAGTCCAATGGGTCACAGATGACCCACCAATATTTAGGAGCCTCACCTGAAGTAAGGATTCGGTGTAGAAGTCTCTCGTTTGTTATACACATGCCTTAGAACATTGTCCGTCTATATGCCAAGTCAAGTTTTACGAAATGGCATGTAACATAAAATTAGTCAACCTTTCCTCAAAGGCATATTAGAAAGCGAACCAAAATTTGATGCACACATTTTTCTTACTGATTTGAATGAAATGAATCGAAAGTTCATTCAATATTTTATGAAATTGTATTGATTACCAGATCGCTAGGAAGGGTTATTGTCAAAAACCCTCAAAAAATCCATTGTCTTTGGTGGAGAGTTTTGCCCTTGAAAATCATTAATTTTATGGGTCACCAGTGACCCATTGGGCTCTCCGGGGTTAGCGATTTCGTAGAAAGCATGGCATTTTTCCTAAGTTCATAATATCACATTAATCTGCAGGCACATCTCATAGTATAGTGTCGCCTTCGATGGAATTGAGATAAGGATCTTCCTGCCAACAAACCTTTATAGATCATATGAGTGGTGTCCGTGGCACAGTGGTTAAGTGCTTGGCCTAGCGTTCTTTCGGTCCAGAGGTCGAGCCCCGAAAGTGTCATTGGCAGTCGTCAGGAAGGGCATCCCGACTAAAAGATCACTACTCTCCAGTTAAAGGTCTGACCATGTCAACACCGTCGAAGCCCCCATTATGGGGGAGTAGTGACGTTAAACCATTTCAAATATGTTTTGTATATGCTATTTATGTTATTTACAAAATGTGACAATTGCTGCAGTTTTTTTTAGCCAGCATAGTATAATACTGCTAAACCTTCAAAACTTTGAATTTGGGGAGCTCGTCTGCTACAATGCCAGATAATAGAATTCAGTTCGCAACCATTGTTGCATCTCCATTTCCGGCCGTTAGGTGGTGAAGTAACTGACCAGGTCAGAGAATTATACAACTTGCTCGTTCAGTTCGTTCTTAGAAGGGATGAGTCGTATATCGCACGCAATTGGAAATGGCACTCTCTCAAACAATAGGCTGTCAACCGGCTTTTGGATACCAGCCAGTGCGTGCGTGTCGTAGCATCATTTCGGACACACGTTATTGTCTAGCTGCATTCAATGAGGAATGCTAAGAGGAGGGTGGTGAAATCATCAAGTGAACCTATTTTCCTGCCCTGCTATCTTCTTTAATAGTGATCAGAAGGATCAACATTCCTTTTTGCCCACTTACTAGTTCCAGCATGTGTCACCGTTCTGAATTAGTCTGCATTTCTAGTAAACTTAAAGATTAAACAATCGAATTCTGTGAACCAGGTTGATTCAGGTGTTAACCTTGAAGCTTGTTCTTGATTTTGATTGGATGACTGTGATATCCAATCGGCGTGAGTCGCATTTCATCATTATGGATCGACCGGTACCCGGGTACGGTCGATACGGTACTTTTTGCTGACACTGAGGGAAAACTACAGACTATCGTCGATAAAGTGACAAACGAAAGTGAAGCGAATGGACTCGACATCAATCGCAAGAAATCCTTTGTAATGGTGTTTTCAAAGAAGCGTAACACTCCTCGCATCAATATCCTCGCAAAAGGTGTGGTTTTGGAGCAGGTGTCTCACTTCCGGTACCTGGGCAGCAGCGTCACGTTAGATGCAAGGTGTGACGAAGATATCAAGCGGCGGATTTGTATGGGAAAGACGGCATATACGAAGATGGAGGGGTGCTTGCTTCACGTAGCATTGTCGTGGCAACGAGAGCCTGACTACTTAGGTGCTATGTGTGGTCGGTACTTCTCTATGGATGTGAAGCATGGTCCATAAATCAGACGATGTAGGCATGGTTGGAAGCGGCGGAGATGTGGTTCCTCAGGCGGATGCTGCGTATCCCTTGGATACAGAACGTTAGCAACGAAGCCGTACTCGAACGCACATATACTTCAGGGCAACTGATGATGACCATCTTTACAGTTCAAATACGGTTCCTTGGTCATGTCCTTCGGAAGAAATACGAAGATCTTGCTCTAACCCTCAAAATCGAAGGAAGGAGACAGTGCAGACGTCAACGATTGTCCTTCATGGGGTGGCTTGAGAGAGCGACGGGCAGGAGAGCCACGACCATCATTAGAATGTGCAAGAGACGAGAAGAACACCTGATTGTCGCCAACGTCAGCTTCTGACACGGGCACGGCACTACTGATTGATTGGTTGACTATCCGGCGGGGATGGGTGAGACATGATAGGGTAAAAGGCATGGCTCTAAAGTGAAACCACAACTTCGACATCGCTCCCGTTTTCAAAAACCCTGGTTTGAGCTCATTGCATGTGTGGATCGATGTCCTTCCACTTAGACATTCATTTTATTTTTCAGAGTCAGTCTCAACCTGCTTCAAGTAACAGAGCATCGTGCAGAGCCCTGGATTGCTTTCGGATATCTCTGTTACGCTTTTGGGAAGATTCCTCGCAGTCTTTACTTCGCTCAGAAGGCGTTCATGTTGAACAGTAGTTGCTTGCAGTCCCTTATTCTCAAGGGTATGGGTCTACTGAAGACGAGGAAGGTTCCTGAAGCTTTAATGCACTTCACAGAGGCCCGACGCCTGTCCCCGCATAACTACGAAGTTATGCATGGCATGGTCGAATGTTATTGGCAACGTAAGAAGACGGGTGATGCTTTGAGCAAAGCCTTTGATGCATTGAAAATCCTTGGAAACACACCACGGACTCTCTGTGTGAGTATTGTA
The DNA here is from genome assembly GCA_907163375.1 of Prostheceraeus crozeri. Taxonomy (NCBI): domain Eukaryota; kingdom Metazoa; phylum Platyhelminthes; order Polycladida; family Euryleptidae; genus Prostheceraeus; species Prostheceraeus crozeri. Next base: position 40,058 of record CAJQUW010016401.1, read on the forward strand.
AGAACTGAGGATTCTATTTATTTGTGAGCTTTGTATAGGCATGGAGAAACTTCGCCACTTCAAGGGATAATGACATCATTTTATTCCTTGAAGTGGCAAAGTTTCTGTAACTTTTGACTTAATGTATTATAGGCTATTTGTAAATCGCTGCACATTCAAGTATAGTTTCCTGCTGTCATTTTTACTGATATATCAGCTTACTGATCTACGTGTATGTACGTGATCTTCGATGTAACATTCAAAAAGTCACCAGTCCTGATAATGTCAGTATACGTCTTTAACGTGTCATCAGTCCTCATATGATCAGTATACGTCTCGAACGTGTCACCAGTCTTCACACGATCATCATACGTCTCGAACTTATCAGTCCTTATGCGATCATCATATGTCTCGGACGTGTCACCAGTCCTTACACGATCAGTATACGCATCGAACTTATCAGTCCTTATGCGATCATCATACGTCTCGAACGTGTCATCAGTCCTTACACGATCAGTTTACGTCTCGAACGTGTCATCAGTCCTCATGTGATCAGTATACGTATCGAACGTGTCATCAGTCCTCATGTGATCAGTATACGTGTCGAACGTGTCATCAGTCCTCATGTGATCAGTATACGTATCGAACGTGTCACCAGTCCTTGCACGATCAGTATGCGTCTCGAACGTGTCATCAGTCCTCATGTGATCAGTATACGTATCGAACGTGTCATCAGTCCTCATGTGATCAGTATACGTGTCGAACGTGTCATCAGTCCTCATGTGATCAGTATACGTATCGAACGTGTCACCAGTCCTTGCACGATCAGTATGCGTCTCGAACCTGTCATCAACACTGCACTGACCTGTGATGATGTTCTTCCAGTTTGATGCACCGCAGCTCATTTCAGCTATACGCCATGGCTGCAGCGGCAGATGGGCAAAGTGAGAAAGCGCGTCAGTATTTCGAGAAGGCTCATCGAATGGATCCATATCACTTGGAATCGATCTATCAACTCTCCGAACTTTATCTCTCTCAAGACAGCCTGGACAAAGGAATCTCATTGTAAGTTATTTGAAAATTCAAACAATTTCTTACACTTAGGATTCATTTCAACTGTCAACAGATTGAGAAGCGTGCTAACCAAAGTCAATACCAGCAAATTACAGCAGCTTCTCGGCGATTTCTTATTCAAGAAAGGTGAATTTCGTGAAGCTTTGGATCATTACACAACGGCTGTTGAGTAAGTATTTGATCTTTCATTCGTTTATTGTGTGATTCTCATTCGTCGATTTTCTTCAGCTTGGACCCAAACAATGCACAAGCCAAGAAAGGCATTTCAACGGTGGAAAATGAAGATCACACACAGAGACACCTCTTCATTGATGTAAGTTATTGACTTAGAATAAAAAAGTTTAGGAAATTTTAACGCTACAGGGGATTACTTCTCAATTTTGTTCCAAAATCTATGCAATTTGGCCAGATATGGAGTCAAGATCATTCAGAATAAATACACAGAAACGGGGAAGTTATATAAAAATTAAATTATGGATGAGTCTCAGCTAGTCAGTGACTGCAAGCATACTACTGAAGAATTCAATAATGAGCATTCAGTAACAACTAAGAAAGTTATCACAGAAAAAAGAAAACACAAAAGAATTAATTATGATGAAGTCAGATCAGAGATTCTTTCATCAAAATTTTCACTCTGTAGCTGGTATCCTTAAATCTTTGCGCGATTAAAAGGTCTCCTTTATATAGGTAGGTTATTAAGTGTTATTTTAACAGGACATAGGAATGTTTCGCTAGATCATTGATGAGATCAACATTTTGTAGGGCAGGGGGTCATCGAGTCACCAAGCTTTTTCACGGCATGCCGGACAATTTATAACAATGATAGAGAGCGATATAATCGAGATTTGCACGACTCGAGAAAATTTCATATTCATGTATTTTCAATTATACGTGACCCTAGCAATGGCCTTGTGGTAGTTTTTGATATGCGTTTTCTAAAGATCTATTTACTTTTCTTAAAACATTTGCCATTAAGAAGCCGGCTATAGGTTTTTGCAGCAAGTAATACTCCTAGAATAGAAAGACACTTTTCATACCTAAAACGAAATCATGCCGCAATATTCCATGTCTTTCTGTAGGAACATCCTACCATCATCAAGGAAATAATGTTAAGTCCTGAGAGATACATGCACATAAATTTCCACTCAAGATATTCAAAATTATCAAGCTATTCTATGAAACTATGACAAACCGAGACTATGACAATACCTTATAACACTTTGATACATACATGTACAAGTGAAGATAAAGATTACAAGCTTAACAAATGATGTGATACCTTGCCATATTCTACAAAATATAGTGATTGCTGTGAAGTATCTTTCAAGAATAATACTGCAACATTTCAGTAAACACTGCCCATCTCATGAAATTTGAAGAACTTTCCGATCTCGATAGAATTTCGGATTTGGTATAGTATTTCCCGATTCCCGGGAATCTGCAAAACCCTAATCGCATCTGTTTCTGCGACACCGGTGATGCGCATGTCCTTCATTGTGTCCTGAAGCCTCTTCCATAAAATAACGCCGGGTTTTTTTTATCTCTCTCTGTGTGCTTGTCAAAGTGTCAGAAAGCCTTGTTTGTGCTGTCTTCATGATAACTTATTTGTTTAAAATTTATCATCCGTAACAGTCCACCCGTCCTGTGTGTTGTGTGAACAAGAACAGGCGAAGCATGTCACTGTAGCAGAAAGAAAAAGGATTATGATTTTCATATTCAAGATCTAACTAGCCTGATGTGGCCGTGAATTCGAGTCACATCAGCCTCACAGATTTGGCATTGCAATGTAATCTAATTTCATGGATTGTAAATTGCCTTTTGTAGTTAATTGTCTTTTCCGTTGACAGGAAAGTGATGATATGGGTGACCCTGGATTCTCCGACTGACCTTAATTCTCCCCTTTCTTGGAACTGATCTCTTTATAACTCCAGCCGACGACACTGATGGAGAAACTTCGGCGTTTGGACGAATTCACGGATGTTGACAATGACTTTGATATTTTTAGTTACATATTTTACGAATCGTGGATGATATTCTGACGAGTTTGTGATTTCTATTCTTTGAAAATTTTATCCAATTTTCAACTTCAAGGCATTTCAGGTTTTTATACGTCAGTACAGTATCGAATCATGGTAATAAATCATTTTATATAAAGCAGACTTTTCAATAGCTTCGGCATGTACCATTTCATGCATGGACAACCAAGATGAGTCCTATAAACAAATTTAGAAATAATAATATACAGTGTTCAAAAAGTGACTGTGCGCCTATTAATCTTAATATAAAATCAAAACAAATGATTCCAAATCAAGTAATTTGTGTATTAATGATAACCAAGTAACAAGAAGATGTGAGAGCAGTCAAAGAAATTGCTGAAAATGACCTCCGTTTTCTCGAATACACAATTCAATCCGTTTTTTCATGTTGTTGAACACTGAAGCCAATTCTTCCTGAGTTATGTCCTGAATGATTTCACTGATGTGCTGTTGAAGTTCTTCTAAGTTGCGTGGCTTCCTTTTGAACACTTTTTCTTTAACGGTTCCCCATAGGTAGAAATCTAAGGGCTCAGATCGGGGGACCTTGGTGGCCAGATTCCAGTGGAGATGAGTCGACTAGGAAAGGCTTCTTTCAGGCGTGACAAGTTTACGCTCACCGTGTGCGGCGGTGCTCCATCTTGCTGAAATTAGCCGTGCTGTCGCTCTTGTCTTGATAGTTCGTTCATGAAGGGGAGTATCACTTCGTCCCAATACCTTTCTGCATTAATGGTGTGATGAAAAAAATTGGTCCAATAATTCTCCGACGAGACATTGCACACCACACACCAACTTCGTCGGAATGGAGAGAGCTTTCAATGAACTGATGGGGATTGACAGTCGACCACTGACGTGAATTTTGACTGTTGACATAACCTGACAAGTGAAACCAAGCTTCGTCAGAAAAGAATGTTCTGTTCAAAACGCCATTGTCATCAAGAACATGTCCAAACCATCTGCAGTAATGAACACGTTTCTCGTAATGTCTCTTTCAGTTCATGATAGCACGTAACCTTGTACGGATAGAGATTCAGGTTCTTGCACACTGCGTTATGAGCCGATCCAAGAGAGATGTCCGCTTCTTGGGACAAGCGTCGAAGGGACTTGCTTGGGCTATTGGTCATTGCCTCAGAAATCGCATCCATCTTTTCAGCGTTCAAAACTGATGGTCTGCCTGATCGGTCTGCGTCGTGAACCGATCCTGTCTCTCTGAACTTGGCTATCAGGCTTCTGACAGAATTTCTGTGTGGAGGATCTTCATTTGGAAAAGCCTCTTCGAATCGTTTTCGAACCTCATCTGTGTATTGCCCATTACAGCGAAACGTGTGTTCAACCAGGAATGTTCTCTGTTGCACAGTCAAGACCATTTTGTCAAGAATGAATGAAATTGAACAGCGAAAACAGTGACTCATTGTATTCTCGAGCATCGTTCAAGCCATCAGTTGCCTATTCACAGATAATCGTACATCAAACAATGCATTATTAACTGATCGATGCATTAGACATGAATGTAGTCATTGTTTACTGAGTAACTTGGTCATAAATTACGATAATCAGGTGCACAGTTTCTTTTTGAACACTGTACAGCACGACGAGTTTATGATTTCTATTGCGGTGCAATTATAGTGAGTAGACATTATATCATATCCCACTTGATGTTTTTCTGCGCCGATTGCTGCGTTCCTGTTTGGAGCCGCAGTACGCATGTCAGGAAAGTTGATGTCTAGATTCCCTTGCTCTAACTTCCTCATTCGCGTCCGAGAAATCACCGTGCCCCTAATTAACTTTGAGAGAGGCAAACATGAATTACCAGAAGTGAATTTAGTCTTGATATGTTTTGCGTATATTCAAGAGGACGATGTAGTGTCCAGATAATCGGTTTGCTCACTGATCTTCAAGGTATAATCGCTTGCGCCTCTATGTCCTCTAAGACATCCGTTGCAGCATCTTCAGACTGATTGTTTGTGCAATCCTTTTCCACTGGTCTTCAAAGCTATTTATGGAAAAAGGGTGAGCAGAGAGTGATAAAATCCACCACAGAGAATTGACCGGGGTAGTAAGATCTGGACTTCGATGTGGTCATGTCAGAGGCATCGCCAGCAGTGGAGAGCTACGGCAGATCCAACGCTCAGGAAGATTTTTGCTCAGGATTTCACAAGCAGAACACCAAAAATAAAATGGAGCGCCATCTCTCTGGCATTAAACAATTTTCCAGCTTTTCAGAGTCATAGCATCAACAAAAAAAGTGAAAAATAAGGTCAGATCAAAGTCGTGTTGAATAACGTAATTGGATATCTATGATGTTGCTCGGACAACATTGTGTAATACGTCAGACTGTCGCGATTCAGCATGCTTACAAAAGCGAATTTATCACAGCATTCTTTTAATGCTTCTTACCTACTTAACTTAGTAATCAGGGGTGCGGGGACTTCTCGGACGCCATGTATGTATCAATTCAAGATTTAAATTCACCATTTTAGAATGATTCTAACTTAGTCAAATTCAGTTGACTTCTTACGACAGATTGGCCGTTTGGGCTTAATATGCAACACGCATTTCAACTGCCTTCGATCTATGATCCCAAATCTCCGATTTTAATGTAAATTCGCCTTGCTAACGTTTTACTCTCTATGTGGTCCTAGTTTTATAATTTTTGAATTTATCTGATGATCTTATTCCTTATGTTAATATCTTCTGTGGAAGGTTGGAGCTTTACAAATTGTAAAAGGTTCCAATCGAATCCGGTTGAATTAGAACATCCATTCTTAGAACGATTTTTGCGACATTCTGCCTATTTAATTCATTGTCTTCAATCGTTCATCGATCCGTCGCGTTGAGCTATTTTGCATAATAATTCACTGAACTAGAGAAAGCTTGTCAGACTTCGAAAAAATGCAAAACGTGCTAAGTGTATGTATTTTGCGGTTATGTATTCTTTGTGAATAGATGAGATGGTTGATGGCGGGAGGACCATAATGATTCAGTAAAAAAATCCGCTTTTTACGACACATTGCCTATCTAAAATCACTTCAGACTGATAAAAAAATGCAGTTAGAATATTATTTAAAGGCACCTTGAATTCAAATAAATGCATATATTTTGCAGTTAATCAACCACGATGATTACATGCAATTGTAAGTAGTTTTGACAGTTTTTCAGAAGTTGAAGACAAATGTTTCTGTGTCAGTCACCGAGAATACATGTGCAATTCAGTTACAAACAGAATCTGTCCCTATCTCGAAAGTTGATGGAGCAAATTTCATGCATAGAACAGCTGAAATTTTCCTCGCAGATTCCGGGTTTGCTGCTACGAAATTCTCAGATTTTGAATTGATTGCCTTTCTTTTAGGTCCCGCTATTGCCTTCATCTTAAGTGTGGGCAATCAACCACAGTGTTGCTTCAAGAGTGATTTGCGTTTACAGAGAAGTAATGCGTTTCGGAAGATCGAAGAGTAAATTAGAATATAAGTCAAATCATTCTTCACTGAATGTTTTTCCAACAACTCCTTTATGATGTGAATTGAGATTGCATCCGATGGGCAAAAAAACATTCATATTCCGGCATTCATCTTCCAGCAGCATGAAAAATGGAAACAAAAAAACCATTATGGAAATGAGGTGAAATCTTCTCATTTGACGAGAAAATTATAACTGAAACAATATTTTGACATGTAGGCATTTTCATGATAAGAAACCAAAGAAATAGGCAGTTATGTCATTTTTGCCTGAACTTCCGTGTTCTAGTAAAAAGTTAATTGTTATAAACTACGTAAATTAACCCAAAATTGAGGTTTTATAAAAATGAACCAATATTGGCATCATTCATTACTTTTGTGGAATGAGGGGATCGACATTTCATAGTTGTAGCACTTAGTGAACCTAATGCATGCAAAGAGTTTCGCTCATGAGGAAGTGATTTCCTTGAACGCGTTCCGCACAAATCATTACAAAGCATTTTCACTTAAATGCTACATATAATTCTAGGTTCAATCACTCAGTTGACTAAATTCACATTTGACAAATATTTAGATTTCTCATTATGGTGCATTTAGTCAAGTTATCTTGGTTGAAATGAACCTATCCTGTCATCAGTAAACACTTACATCTGTGTGTGCACATCACAATATTATTTGGGTAGAAGCAGCTCTGCAGTAAATGAGTGCGTACCCAAACCTAAGATCTTTTACAGAAGCACACGCGGAGCTAATGCACTCACATGCTATCATGTGAGCTTAGAACGCGCACGGACTGTGAGTCGCTTGAAAAGCTTTTTTGTTCGCACGGCACAGCTTTGGAATGAGCTTCCCCAAGCCACTTTCCCTGACCAATACAATCTTGATACTTTCAAGAGGCGTGGGAACAGGTTTCTGATGGGGACAGCTTAATCAGATTAGAGGATCTGTTTTTCCTTTTATTTATTTAAAGTAATACAATTTGATACTTTTCATTGAGTAACCCCTAGCTTCGTTCATGGCTCATAGCTGTGCTAGGGATGAAAATTCTGTAAAAAAAACATTTGTCGCTTAGGTGCGCTGCATAGAATCGCCCATGGATAAGACAATTCTCTTGGAAAAGTGCAATAAATAGATTTGTTCTACATAGTGGCAAACATTCATTTTCAGACAGTTAGATAATTGAGTCGATTTGATGGGTGATTGTAAATTAGGATGTCAATTCTGACAATGAAAAGTCCTCGTTTCTTTAGCTCGTTTCTTCAGTTAACAGACACTAGTTATTTAAATGTGACTCGATTAAGTCAATCAAATTTTCAGATATTTGCTTTTGTTCACCCATGCTTTCTTCAACATCTGTGCTTCAAGTGGCCGTGACCATAATATATAATTAAATATAATTATTATACTTATGTGACGATCAGAACGATAATTTTTTAGAATTCAATGGGCAATAATGTCTACTGTAGCATGACCACGCCTATTTTGTGAAGATGGAATGAAACCTAGTTGGCTTATCCCTGAAGCACGCGTATTTCAGTGTACTACTTGATGAAGAGAACGTGAACTCTTAGTGAACATTTTTTAATTATTGTGGATTACCGTAAACCCTTGGTGAGTGTCAATTTTTATCATGTCTATGAAGACCAAAAATCAGTGATGTGGTCTTCGGTTTTTACCGGAATTCCGTTGCTAGGAGTTGATTACCAATGCAGTTTTTTTTTTGACTTAAGGAGTGTGGTCCCCAATATGTCTCCGATAGCTCATCTTTTAGGATGGTCACATGTCTAAATTTTTTATGTTTATGAATTTGTCGTGATGTTTAGTTGTCATCGATATACGTACATAATGAACGCGCTATCCTAGTAGTGAAACAAAGGAAGTCAACTCAGGATCAACAAAATGTGCAGCCCTAAACCATGCTATTGATGGTTTCCGTAAACCTTTGAAAGACCTCCAGTCTATTCTTCAACCCTCTCTCTCTTCGTTGGCGGTCTTTTTTTCACCACAAATTTATTCTAACTTTGTATTGATTATGCATGCAGATTATGATGTACATATACTCGTATGTAATTACGATTACCATTTCTTGAGAATATGTGCACTATTATTACTATTATTTGCTCCGAGTCCAAAAGTATCAAACTAGCACTCCATTTTGTCTCTGATGTGACCTTTGGTGCATATGATCGAGGCTAGGATTAAGGCTTGTCTTCTCTACTAAATCACCGATTGAAAAGACAATCCTTTTTTCACTATCATGGTTCAGTCCCTCAACTATTACAAGCTTTGCATGCAGCAGTGTCTCTGTACTTCTGTTTGACGGAGAAAGTTGACATCAAGACAGTGACAGCTATGCACGAGGATAAATAAATTGTATTATATTTCGTGTCTAGTTATAGGCCGGAGTCCTAGCATTTGATGGGACTCCGACTCCGCATCCCTGGTAAATACACATCTTGCTGGTGTCGATATTCAATAAATTGATTTATGTATTATTGACAATAAACATTTCGACCCTATACACCCTTGCATAAAAGCTTAGCACTTAACAGGATGTCATGATCTATTTTTCTGACATATCATGCTCGCAAGATTACTACCCATAAACAAAACAAGAAGACACAAATTGCGATTGATATTGCAAGGACTTAATGATGCAATTTAAAGCAATTATTAATAATGAAGAAGTCAACTTTTTTGTCCGAATAGCTGCTGTCCTCTTGCAGCAAGACATGCCGCGAGTGCGTAGTTGCAAATAACATATCAGACAGGTCCTACAGAAACAAGTATTTTGGTACTCACTTCTTATACTACCGAAATATAGGAAGTGGCGGTCTATTTTTCAAACACTCGTCAGGGTAGCGGTCTATCAGGTGACCTATTACAGGTGGGGTCTAATGTAAGTGGCGGTATAGTACAAGGTGGAGGTCTATTTCAGGTTTTGCGGTGTGTTTAGAGTAAGCCTTCAAAGGATCGGTTTCGAGTTTGTCAATGAAAGTCGTCGTGAAGGGTATTCGAAGTTCAAGTATCTCAACGATCATCTAAACTTAGCCACGTCAGCACCGTGTTCAGAACACCGACAATATGTATCAGATTACTTTTGAAGATATTTTCAATGTGAATTAGTTTGGATAGAAACGGTAAGTTTTGGTCATAGGAGTAGAGTGTCGACTCAAACAAGTATCTGTATACAGTGAAAATTTTTACATGAATAGATTCAGTTTTTTTGCGGAGATTACGTTCCTGTCGTCCAAAAAATTATTTGAGCAGTTTTGAAAAAGCTAATTTTTTGCCAATTTATATGCTACCGACATGACGCCAGTTATATGTAGTATGAAGCAATTTATATATCAAAAGGAATTAATATTTGCTAACAAGCATCTTAACTAAGCGGAAATTGAGTTAATTTGCAAGGGAATTTCATGAGCCGCATTATACTGGAAGTCTACATGAAAAAGTCGAGATCATATTGTGTTTTCTTGGCTGAAATTTCAAGTTTTTAATTGAGTTTTCATCGATATGATTTAATAATTCATTAAATTCATGCTTCATTTCTTGAATCTGAATAGTGATGTTGACTCATATTTACATCTTTCAAAGTTAATTGAAATCATTGTCTTTGATTCTGTTATTTTGCTCTGCCAGTGTCAGGTTGCGTGCGATATGATCACGCTTAAGAAAATACTCTTGAGGTTGAGCATCAGAGTAATAGGAACCCATCGAATTGCTAATTTAACAAACACTACCTCTCCAAGGCTGTCATGACACGAGAAGGATCTGTAAAATGCCATCATTCCTTCTGCATTACAATCATGATCACTCAATTCCGTTGTAATTTCTGCAAAACTGCAAAAATTTGCATATCCTAACATTAGGTGACAATAGCACTTGTATCCCCCTCGAGTTCATTAAATAAAATCGGAAGTGTATGCACGTTGGGGATTTAATAAATGCGGAGTTACCACTCTACATGATATACTTACTCTATGGTTATAAATCTAGCACGTCTTCTCGTTGTGCCAAAGTTCTGTCAAATACTCAAATGATAAACATATTGAGAATGCACAAGAATCAAATTTGATCCTATATGACTTATTCCTGATTTTGTCATTTCCTTCGTTTCAGAAAATGGCTAAAGTCAAGAATTGGATTTTCTTGGCCATGAGCTTCACCATTGCATCAATATTTTATTGGATTTTAGTTCCAAATCATGGTCGATCTGTAAAGCCTCATTGGATTTTATTCTCCAACGGTAAAATCCATGCCGCTGATATTCCCAAGGTCATGCCTTTCTCAAAGGGCTGTCCCAATCACATTGAAGCTCACAAACGTCGAGAATCTTTTAAACCTTTTACTTTCTACCCGGTTGGTTCAAGCGATTTGTACGTGTTTTCTGCCTTCGCTGATACTCGCTTCAAAAATCATATTCGTTTAATTGGAATGGGAATTCATCGAAGATACAGCGGATTGAAGTGTATTTTGACTTCTGAGAGTGAAATTACAGAAACTGACGCAAAAATTGAATATTTACCAGAAGGACATGGCTTGAAGTAAGTCATGCGATTTGTCGATAAGGATTTGCACGCAATTTTTGAAGTTTATTAGTGTTGACTTAGATAACTAGTGCTTTGTATATGTAGCACGTTGATACCAGCCGATCATCGTTGCCAAGGTGGAAAGGAGTAAGTAGTCCTAGATAGGAATGTCTTCTTCATTTTGTGTGTCAGTTAAAAGATATCTCTTCTATGTAAACTGTCGGGAGGAAAAATGAACTTTTCAGTCCGACGGGATCACAAGGCTAAGTTTTCTACCCGCAGTTAACTTTTCTTGTGTAAGCTGCTGTGTAAAAAAAATCAAAGTCTGCAAACAATTTACAATTAGCCAGAGACTACCAAGATATCGGTATAGTCCCTGGATCATAGACTTCTAAATTTCTCTGGACAGATAGGTGAGCAAAATTTGAAATCATTTTCTACATGTTCAGGCCAACCAACATTTGTGCTACAAAAGATCGAATCCTGTAGCTAATCGAAGGAATAGATGACTATTTGATGTGTCTCTTGTGCGATTCAATCTAATGCAAAATACCAAATAAATATGCCGCTGCTGGTTGTCAACCTAAATGGAATGATAGTGTAACACTAATGCATTCCTCTGCATAACAAGGAGTTCTGAATCTGTATGGTTGCATCGAGTTAGTAGAAAGTATTGTATCCCAACTAAACATACCCTCTTGTGTGACCTCTGCTTCCACGAACCTGACGATAGTGCCACCACGAAGGACATAGATCATTATCACTTGAAAAAAATGAAAGTGCAAAGAAGAAAGAATGAAAAAAATGAAAAAGCGTAATCTAAAGGACAGTGCCATCAAAATTCCTTTATCTGTCTAAATTCTTCTCCAAACAACTACAAAGCTGCGATTCGGTAGGGCCACGTTTTTAGGTACATGTCCTGGCAATAGAAACACATGCGGAAGATTCTTTGGTATGAAGATTTTTTTTTCTAAAATCTACAAGGAAATCTTTCTATCTGGGTTTGTGATATCTCAAAGCGATCATGGACTAAAAATGGTGAACACAGGTTGAAATCTTCCCTTCAGCGTCGTCTGCGAGTGTTCGCATCTATCATGTAGAGAGAAATCCATTCCAACATGCACATATCATGTATCACAAGTTTTCCAAAGTAATCAATCTGATGACTTTTGTGTACTATCTTGATGACCAGTCACTAATAGAAATTCGAAATCGGATTCAGTTATGTAATACTTTGGAAAGGCTGACAAAGTTGCTGGTGAAGCCGAAGTCTACGGACGAAAGACAACGCTAGATCCACCCATATCTTTTCAATATCGTATGATCGTAAGGGACAATTTCGAGAGGAAGAGAGAAGCCGCCGATTCCCAAATGTCTGACTTTAAATGTCCTAAAATCAAGAGGAGCAGAAAACGGAGATCCTTCTTATATTTCAATGAATACAATGATGATGGACTCAATAAGCATTCTCAACCTGAGGAGGTTGGAACAGATATGGAGCGGTCCGACCTGTGATGGAAACCCTTCTGAGACCAATGACCAGTACTCGAGAAAGTGCAATCGGATTATTTTTCCTAGTGTTTTGACTGGACACGTCAAATGACTGGACCAAGTTATTTTATCTCCTTGCGTCATCGCACAGAGGGTGAAAATAAAAACAATTTCTTTGTTGAAGTTTTTTGGACTCTGAGAAATGTTGATGATAGAATATCATGCAGTCAACCATAGAAGATGAAATGGATCCAGGATGTAAATGCTTGCATGCAAGGACTTCAATATGAATCCTAATAATTGAGATGATGCCAGTGGTGCTAGTTGCCTCTCATTTCTGAAATGTAAAAAATGTGATTCCTGTTGTGAATGCACTGTCAGAAATATTCAGTGGGCAATGCTCGACATCCATGAAGCTGCAAAACTTTTGAATAAAATTTATCATGGGGGATCCAAACGCATCTGTGCTTCAGCCATGCATTCTTTGCTGGAGGCCATTCTATGTGATCAAACTGAATAGTTGTCTAAGAAAATAGCTTCTTGCTTTAAAAAATGAAAGGATGGTGCTCAGAATAGCTATACATTATTTCTCTCGGTGACTTTTCCGATTACTTCTTCACAAAATCTTACCGTACATAGATACATGAATCAGATTTCCGAAATTTCAATGAAGTATTTCAACAGTATGTGCAAGAAATTTGTTCATGACATCTCAGATGCCTCATTTCTGAGACGAAAAATCACAAAAATGAGCGAATAACGCGGAGGTCTAGCGCATGAATTCAACGCATAGCCATGCATTCTCATGCGTCCTTACTCCCAATGTACATAAATATAGGCACATACTGTGCTTTACCTGCATTGTTCTAACAATACGTTCTCTAAAATTTGATAACGCTTGATGACAGTCTATTTGCAATAGTCTAATTTAGGATTGCTGGCCTGAACATGTATGAGGCCAATTTCAACCTATCTGTCCAGAGAAATTTAGAAGTCTATGCCTGGATTAGCTTATTCATAGATTTCGCGGTATAGCCATCAATTTCATAATGAACAATAGACATCGATAAGTCACAAAATGAAAAGCTACATTCTTTTGTAATGTATAGAGGATGGCTATGTGATTCTCTGGGATATTATTTGATGAATCCCGAGGACTTTAGCCCGACCGGATCATGTACGTGCCCAGGTAGTCAATTTGATAAGTAATCGCACTGGACCCGGATGCTCTAAAGATGAACCGCGGAAGTGAACCAGTTAATCCGGACATGTGTTCGGGTAATCGGTGTCAATATGTATAAACATCGGGTGTATGGTTTATATGTCGGAACCGTGCCCCTGATTTTGCCCAATACATTCATCAGTGCCAGAGCCTAAAGGCTTCGTTATCCGACCTTGATGTTAAAATGAGACAACTGTATTGTTTTGTCAATTTTCTCATTTTTCGATCATTTTGTAGGTTAGAGGCTTCGCCTATTTTTGTTTACAATGTTAATTACAGTCAAACCTCGCTTAACGACCGGTCTTTCTAGGAACAGAACGATTAGAATAGGTTATGATAATCTCTTGGTATAGCGACCGTCACGCTAATGCGACCGCTTCTAGCGGTACGAACGCGGTCGCTGTATCGATGGTTTGACTGTAACTTGGTTTATAATGGAAGTCTTCTACCGATAACAACAGTTGGCTATTACAACAGCACTGCTTACAACAAGGCCGTGTTTTGAAAGTGACCGACTGCGCGTCTTGATTTATTTATTTTATAAAGTTATAAAAGTCGTAATTACAAGTGAACGAATTCTTAATTTTGGCAATAAATTTGAAAAATCTGAATTAAAAATTTTCGAAAAGGGTCAGCAGACTTTTGCAGGTTCTACATTTCAAGAAGGACATGATAATGCACTAATTCATGAAAGACACAGCGCAGAAGTTGTCGATGAATAGATATCATGAATGAGAATGAGACATTCAATCATGACATTGTGGACAAATGCTTGACATTATGATGATGCTTGGTGAGATACAGTAACCCTTGGTACCCCATTTGTCATAGAGTACCTATCAGCTCCTGAAGGCAAACATCACGACTGCTTTCTCATCACAGGACTTCCCTACTATTGGAAGATGATTATCCTTCATGAATGGAGTTGATTGTAAATGATCGTATTAAATGACACCCATAAACGTCAGCTTGTTCGAAAGGGCAGCGATTGATTGAGGTCGTTCATGCCAAGAAGTCGAATTTCTGAGGTAAAAAAGCAACGTATAGTTGATGTGGCATAAAAATGTCATATTCCCTATAGATATTTGATTTAACACATTGAATGTAGTCTAATGGTCAAGACAAGTGTGATGACACATTCCTAAATGAAAATGTTTGCAGATTAACTTGGACGAAATGTGGAACAGATGTGGAGACTTTGCAAGAAATAAAACAGGAAAATACAAAATTTTTGGCGTTCTGTTACGAGGCGTGATTCTGAAGGTGAATCCAATCATCACCCAATTGATGTTGTGTGATCATCTGTAACAGAAAGACTTCGCCATGATGATTATCGTTTAAGTGAAGAATTGGAAGCAGCTTTTCTATTCATTTGTTGTTCTTTTCATCTAGTTTTTTGGATTTCGAGCTCTTCTGCTTTGTGCGCATATTGTACTCTCATCCTCAGATGTAATCATTGCAATGCTGAGTGGTAATAGAGATGTGTATTGACCTCAAAATGAGACCTTATTTGTCAATTTCTGTTGGATAATTAGAACGTTATGGTACTTTGAAATTTGGTCACATTTTTTATGTGATGTAGTTGATTCATTTGATAAAGGCGAGGATTATGTTCAAGCGGCGGTACTCCTAAGTGTTTGGAGGACAACGACATGGGGAATCGTTCGAAGATTTCAAGAAACAGGACGTGTTGTTCGTCCTCGAGGTGGTGCATCAAAGTTGATGAAGGGATGATTGCTAAGATGATGCACACCGTGGAGGGGCATGCAGAGTACACACTGGTCCAAATCAACACTTCCCTTCGCTAGTCTTCAGCCTTTGACTAACATTGAAATGCCAATGATTTGACTAACACTAAAGTGAAGATGATTAATACTTAATTAAGTAGACAAAACTGAAATGGCTCTGGGGCCGAATCCTCCACGTACCCGGTTCCATTATTGGGAAAAACATAAATTATGTCGCTGAAAATTTCTTCGGGTACAGCAAACACAACTTTTATTCTTGCGACTTTTTTTTGTAGCAGCCTTGGCCGGAATGCATTTTTTTAAAGTTTGGAAGAGCCAAGTTTATCGTTATTGATATAGTTTATTTGTTATGTAAATATATTTCAGACATACTCCATGTCCATTCTCAATACAAAAATAACTGTAAATATCGAGGTCTTATGGAATACAGATATCAAAATTTGAAATTCACTTAACAAACAATAACATTAATATAGCAAGATGCATAGGATATCTGACAATTATAGAATGGAGAAAGCCAGATATCTTGGCCTGAGAACCAGCCCCAACCACCCAGCCAATGGGACTTCTGAGGACAGAATAGAAGTCTATAAAATGCTAGAAATAATTACGTCTCAGAAGAAAAGAAAATCTTTGAATGCTTCGCACTCTTGTCTGTTGTTGATGGATGGATTATTCTTTTTTATGTAAATAGCTTCTTTTAGTCGGAGGTCTGCTGTATCTTTTGCTGTTGCAAGGATGTTGGTTGAGAATTGTCCTTCACACACGATTTTATGTTTGTAGACAGAGGATGTTGTAGTTTGGAGATGTTCTCGAATTCTCTGGTGGAGTGGTCTTATAGTGCTGCCTATGTATGTGTTGTTGCATTTTGTACATTTCATTTGGTAGATCACATTCTTTTTCAGGCATTTCATTTCATCATTCAGGTTGCAGTTCTTCATCTTGCAGGTTCCTTGTCTCAGAGGTCGATGCTTTTTGAGGACATTTCTCAATGTCTTGGATCTCTGTGCGAGTCTTATGTTGAATCCTTCTTTTTTGAAAATGTGTTTGATCTGTGTATTGATTTTGTCGGAGATGTATTCGAACTTGAAATACATGACATCTTCTTTAGTATGTTTTCTCTTCGTTTTCTTCTGCGTTCTTGATACTTGTTTGGATTGCTTAATAATTTGTGGGGAGTATCCATTAATTTCTAGTATCTCCTCGAATTCTCTTTCATGCTTGATGAAGTCGGATTTATCAGTGCATCGCTCTTTGATTCTGGCTCGCTCATTGTTAATGAAAGATATTTTCTGTGTCAGAGGAATGTTTGAGTTATAGTGTACGAAAATGTTCTTTTTTGCCTTTTTCTTATAGAAATTGAATTTGGGCTCCTCGTTGATCTTCATAGTGATTCCAATTCAGTTATTCGTGCATGACTAAGCTACATAGCGAAACGTCGCATAGAATAAAAGTTGTGTTTGCAGTACCCGAAGAAATTTTCAGCGACATAATTCATATTTCTCCGAAGATTATAATTTATTTGTTGTGCAGCCTTCACACAATAACATCACTTAGTTATCAGTTTATTAAATTCGATAGTGTTATGAAACTTTGGAAATCCTATTGTCGCCGCCGATTTCATAAGTTCCCTTCTGAATTCTGAACCCCTTTCGAGTCAATAATATCAGCAATGAAATAAAGTCATTATTTCATTAATCAAAACTTGGATGTCATATTTGAAGTCACTTTGTCTTTTGAACTGCATGTGCATGCACTTATTTTTGAAAGTGCATATAAACTTATAAAGTAAGGATATTTGATGAAAATGCTGTGTAATCAAATTTATGTTTCGCTTTGTCTTGATGTGTCTAATTTACTGAAGCATAATCATTTCAGCCTCTTCGGAACAGGTAAGTATTTGTAGAATATTTGCTTGGTAAGATGTTTTATATCTTTTGAATTATGAAAGTAGGGGAGTGCGCTGTGATTCGGATAAGGGGCAATTCGTGTAACGCTTTATTTTTTCATATAGATATCAAATTTTCCTCCCCATATAACCCTATTTTTGAAGAAATTCAAATTCTTTGGCATTAGAATTGCTGCCAAATTTAGAAAAGTTCGAAAACTTCGCAATGAGAAGAAAGGCTTTACTTGAAAATACCGCTGTAATTTTTTATGAGAGCATTCCCTTAACCCATTGACACTGGGATATTTAAATTCTGCTTGCGTGAAATATTTTGATAGCAACTATGTCTATTAAGAATAAAACACACAAAATGATCAAAGTCTACAGATAGGCCTACATATTTTTCAGTGCGTATATTGAATACACTTGTTGGCAACACCAGACGCTTGTGACAACAATTTCTGAATAACTGCGAATATTTGAATATATGTATCCGCTTACTGAAGACAGTCAATTATATGAACAATTTAGGTTTACAGTCTGGACGGCGTCTTTTGTTATCGACTCGTATTACAAACTAATTAATTATCAACATAGAAATTCTGATTTATCCACCGATACTGCACATAGCCGACCGAAGTTCGCTCATCTATATTTTATGGTTTTCGCAGTACAGTATCGCTAAAATTGTTGTGATCAACAAAATTTTATTTGTTTGTCTATATACAATTACTGGCATGAATGACCAACAAAGAAAAATGAGATGATTCTACATAGTTAGTCTCATGAGAATTCCGTTTAGTCCAACGTTTTGCTACCTTAGATCAATTTGTGGCCTACCAAAAATCAACAGCGGTGATTTTGAGCAGTGATACTGAAGTAAAGTTGTCAATTGTAAATCAGCAAGTGATTAGTACAGGAATCAGTTATTTTGATGAAAACAAATTTGATAATACTCGCATTCTGTCAAGGTCTCGATCCAGCTCAAATTTCAAATTTTTCGAATTTTCAAGAATTTGAAATTCTAATTATGAAAAGCTTATTCATTACATTAAAATTTGTATTTAGCATCGATTTTATCAGAGAGAACTGATTTGCAAAAAGTATGCAATTTTGTCGATGTCACGGTGATCTGAACTTGAATCATGCTACTTTGACATTATTTCTATCAAATGAAAGCAATGTCTGTGATCATTCCTCTACATAAGATTGAGCATTTCGATCACATGATTGTTTATAAGGATATTTTACCATTTTCTTTGATAAAGCTCATCAGACAGCATTCTAAGCAGAAAATGTATATTTTCTTCTGGAAATGCTGTCTGATGAGCTTTATCAAAGAAGATGGTAAAATATGTTTACAAACAATCATGCGATCGAAATGTCCATAGATATATTATATTATAAATATATTTCAGACTATGAAATCAAAAATAAATTTGTCTTTTACTTTCATAGATAACAATCACATTTCGATAGCGATTTTGGCAAAATGAAAGTTTTATTCGCGAAATAGTTAATGAAAAGATTTAATAACAAGCCTCAGAAAAATGTCTGCCGTTAAGGGAGCAGTGATGTTTCAAAATGATATTTCAACTTTCCAAATTCAAGTGAGGTGGATATCATACAGAATAATATGTACAGAATGATAACAGATTTCAACCCACAAACGCCTATCGTTGCCATGACTGCGTCTTCTCAAGTTGCTGATTCGTTGTTTCAATAATACAAAACACTACTTTGTTTCATGTTTTGCTGACTTTGATTGGATTGTATACACGATCTACAACAATTAAAACTCTGTCATATCCGCATCCACTTCTTTGGTTTTCGAATTTAATGTACAGTTCATGCATCGAACACGTTGATGACTTAATATAACATACATCCTGTAGTAAATATTGCTAAATCATAGATTTTAGCACTGAAATGAAAGGAAGTTCAAATTTTATAATTTCGCCACATCCATATGACAGAGCTTGGCGTCGATGGGTTAAGTTGGTTGCTGTACCTAATGATCGTTCATTTGAGGGAGTGTTTGTAAGTAACCTCGAAAGATAGGGGGCATTTCGGATAGCACGTGAAATGAATCGCAGTGACCAAGTTATGTTGAGTTTCAGAGTAATGATGCTCATGAGCTTACTCTTACCTAATGATCAAATGATATGATAGTCAAATTATAGCATTTTCTCTGCTCTTATTTCAGAGCAATGCGACTAACTATTGGTGTTAATTTGTTCTACACTCATATAGAATCATTTCATGCTTGCTTCAGCAACCTCAGCATAACGAACTAGACTCATGTGATCTAATACGAGACTGTTCATAATGTCTAGAGATGATCGAGGTACAGATCTCCACAGCTGCTGATATTCCGTATAAAAAGAGTAGCGAAATGTTGCATGCCGATGATTAACGGGTTGCTAGTTTTAAAATACGAAGTTTCAGTTTTGGCAGTCTAAAAAGTATCTTAAAAAATTGCAGCGTCTCAAGAATGCCACTTACGTGCGGTATTGGTGAATAACTCTTTGCCGATGTTCCCGCCAAACTTCCATACAGACTTTCATACATTTGTTCAAAATATATTGTGCTTAAATAGTGCTTCAATATTGCTTGCAATGACAACTTTTACTCCATATAAAATTCCACTGATTATTCCAAGCTAAAAGCGAAAAGTAAACGTCCAATGATTGCAATTAATTATGAATAATTTACTCTTTAACTGTTTTTACGCCTCTAGCACTTCAGTTAGTGGTCTATTTTGCTTTGAATTAGTGCACCAATAAGTGGCAAGTCTTGCCCTAATGAAGGAGCCGAGCAGACAATGCACTGAAAAAGCAGTGGCCTGAGTTAATGCATTCTGTTTTGCTGCACTGAAACATGGTCTGCGGTTTAATATTGATATTTTTAAATTACATGTCGAAATATGCTTCACCATATTTATCTATGAATGTTCTATCTATCCGCTTTACATTATTGTTTGCTTGTGAATTTTTCTTTTCTTGAATTTGTTATTTCAATACCGTATTTTGGAAAATGTAGAATAATATCTTATGCGAAGTTGCATCTGACTAGTACAATTTGCTGCACAACTTTCTTGAAAATGTAAATTGTTGGAATTTAATTGTAAGATAAACCAACTTGTTGGATCCTTCAACGCGGCGACTATTGTTCAAGTTATTGTTTTGTAATTGAGAGCTAGAGATCATGAAAACATAAAAGGATGTAAAACTAAGTTACTAACGTTGAGTTATGAAATCGATCTGTATTAACTATGATTTTCCTCTACTTCTCCAGCAAAAATAGCGCCTATCGCGTCTTCAACAATAGTATCCATTCTGGGAACAAAGCTCGCTAGAAATTTTCCGATGCTAGACGCGATCAGCCTTCAGTTGCTGTAGAAATTAATTCGTTAATTCAGATAAATAGTAATAGTAGATAATTCGTAGGTAAAATTAATTCGTTAATTTTCGGAATTAAATTTCATGATTTCTCTACCTCAATTCTAATGACCAAGATTTGACAATAGTCGGTGTGTTGAAGGATTTACAAAGTTGATTTATTTTACGCTTAAATTTCAATTATGCTATCAAGATTCTTCCGTGCAAAATAATTTGATTTATATATAGAGGAATGTAATGAAATTTATTTATTTCCATGGTCTTAGGAATATAATTGTACTGTCAATGTTTCATTGATGCTATCTCCTCGCACGTGATTGTTCTGCATTTTTAGTTAATTAATCAGCAGTTGTGAGACTTGATAGCTGCTAGCGAACCTTATCCCTGTGAAATATTATTTATGCATTTATATCGATGATTATTTTGATATTTGATGTTGATCAAAGATGGATTTCATGATTTTGGTTGGAACTATTTGTTGAAATGAACTCGCAACCATGACGGTGTAATTGATCCCCGTATTTTAAACTTTCCTGCTTAAGTTGTCATCTGAAATCTTTCAGTTTTCTTGAGCTCAATGAATTCTCGAGTTCGCTTGTTTTACTTTACTCAAGTAATTGAGAAGGAGCCGATGCAGATGAAGTGTACCCTTTATGTAAATGGTGTCTTTGTGGTTTCGTGACAAAATGAAGCGCTTCTCAAGTGTCGTTTCGTATTAGTATTGCAATTTTCAAAAATCTTACTTTTTCAGATCATAGGTTATCACGGTGTTATCCGGATAATTCGCCACCTGGTTAATTCACCACATTTCCTATTCCCCGAATAAGTTTCATATGTTGCACATTGTAAAACGTACGGATAATTCGTAATGTGTGAATTTTTTTCCATCCCCAATTGGCAAATCTTCATATTAATCTCTTCGCTTAATTCGTCAAGAAACCTGAACATCGCACACATACCCATTTCAGCGCTACTACAAATTTCTCTCGTTAGCGGGAATTTGTAAAGAGTTTTGGTGTAGACAAAGCATTCAACATTTGTATCAAATCATTTGCTTGGAGCATCTTAAGATCATTTGTTAATTAATGATTGTATTAGCATTGTGGTACAAAAGCATTAATGATTGCAACAATTTACTAATGGAGACGACCATGAGACGACAATTTAGTGATAGACCAATGGAAACGTAAAAGGAAATTTCAGATATTGCTTTAGATAATTTAATTCAATAGGGCCTGATTCATGGAAGATTTTGTGTGTAACTCATGAAGATATAGACAAGGTTCGGGTCTGGTCAGACCCATCTTCATCATTTACCTAGTATTTACAGAAAGGGTCATTTAACCGTCAACAGACATCAGCTGTAGAAATAATTTGCTTGATTTAACGGGAAAGAATCAGTTGCGAATACATGATACACAAATGCACGAGTTTTGAAGATACTGACTACGGAAATTTATTTATTCTATTAATTCGCCATTTTTTGTTTGTCCCGAAGGGTGACGAATTATCCGGAAATTCTGCATATATTTTAAATATATTTAACCCTTTATAGGCCATACCCACGGCCTATAATTTTCAGTAAATTCCGCAATTTGCGCAAATCAGCCAAAAATTGTCATTGGGTCTGGTAATCAGCCAAATATTCGGTAAAAATGAAGTGGGTATGGGCATCATCAAGATTTTCTGAATTTTTCTAAATAGTGTGGAAATAGAGATTTGTCAATTTCCTGCAAGTTATTATCTTGGAAGTCCATCAAACATTCTAAATTTCATATTCTGATACATTAAACTTTCTTTTTGATAATAGGCTTCATAAATAATGCTTTATATAATAATACGTATGTAATGTATGATATGATATATATTTGTACGTTTGATAATAGGCACCTAGTAGGTAATAAATTAAATTCTATCATGTTATATGAAAATGAATAGAAATAGATGTTATGAAAATGAAATAGATATTATGAAGAAGATGCTATTTTTTTACCTTTAAAATCGAAAATATTTTTCAACCAAGAAGTTGGCGATAAACATTAGGGTCACATCAATAGTTGGTCTAAGTGGAGGTCATTGAGTATGTCTATCTTAATGACTGTAGGTTCCGAACTGTTGCATCTTAGGGTATTATTGCTGCTAGAGTGTGCAGACGCAGATTTAATGCGGAGCTATTTATTTATGAGACTAATGAAGGATTTTATCAGATTTCGAGGTCAAGGGGGCAAGTTCTAGGGTTCAGCACACCAAGAACCACGAAGCACAAGTGAAGCACACAATTGGGCGAGTACAACACACGCCGTTTTCTTTTGTTGATTTCCGCTAATCTGCTTGGGGCGAATTGTAATTCCTGTTTTAGCCTCACAGTTACCAGCATTACTCTTTCTTGCAACAAATTTTTCTTGTAACAGCATTACCCATTATTGTCAGTCACAGTGTGGCTACAACAATCGGCCAGCTTTAATTTTGTATCATCACATTTTTTCCATATTATCGCCGCTGGCATTGAAGCATAGCGGATATTCCTGCAATACCTCGATACGCTTTATATTGAGTTGAGGAAATATATTAGATTCAGAAGTTTTCTTCAGACACTGACTTTCTCTTTCCTTTGCAGATATGATGCGGTTTTCATCCATTGTGTAAGTAATCAACCCCTGAAGTCAGGAAGTTATGTTGGTCTAACGGATCGCAATTGTAGCGTCTTGAATTTCCTTCTGCCGATTCGAATAATTCCTACTCCTCCGTCCGAACCTTCCAAATCAATTGGTATAAGTCTATGTGCTCCACCGATTCACAGCAATTTCAACAACGTGGATCAAGTTATTGAATTCATCGAACTCAATCGCATTCTTGGGTTTCGGCACTTTGTTTTCTATAATGCAAGTATTGGTGCAGATGTCATGCACGTTTTGCAGTATTATTCCAAGAGGAAGATAGTGTCCATTATTCCATGGGATATGCCAGTGCCCTCAGGCTCAGCATATCCTTACCCGAAACATTATCAAATCCACTATTTTGGACAAATAGTTGCGATACATGACTGCCTGTTCAGAATGATGAACCAGCCATATCGCTACATTGCTTTCCAAGATTTGGATGAATTCTTAGTACCAAAGAAGAACGACACAAATCTCTTGTCCTTACTGAACTCGATAACTGACCCAACGGTTGCAGCTGTTTCGTTTCCAAATGGGAAATTCAACACGGATGGCGTCAATACGAAGAACAGAATGATCTCTATGACTATTACTAGACGGGATGCAGCAGTTTTGCACCATGGAGATCGGTCGAAGATGGTTGTTGATTCTAACCGGGTGCTGATTATGGGAATTCATTTCGTGTGGAAATTCACTAGAGGCAAAGCGAAGAATTTGAGGGCAGATGAGGGACTTCTGCATCATTATAAAAACTGGGGGAAGATCAGACATTTAGTCGATGATAAAAGGTTGCTAGTTTATGCAGAAGAATTAAAGAGAAACGTTGATGAAGTTTTGAAAAATATCAATGCGTGATTCTTGTCTTATCATGTTCCGCATTTGTATTAAACTTAGCATCATCCATAATCCACAATGGTAAAAACATTTGTTGATTTATCCCCATCCACTCAGGTAAAGCATTATAGCATGGACAATCAACTCCTACTGTCAATCTGATTTTCAAATACGATAGAGGTCCGATTATTAGCTATCTTGTATAGAGAGGACATGAAATATCTCAAACAGGTATTTATAACTGCTGCAAGTTGAATTCAAAAAATCATAGTCATCTGTGAATGAGACAGTAGAGGTTTTGACAAATTTGTTCAAGGACTCATCAGAAGGAAGAAAATTTGCAATGTTTTGATCAATTTTTATAATGGACTGGACGCGTGAGCTAATCTGATTGACCGGCCGAATGTCTCTCGTTTACTTTTCATCTACGTATCTGTGAATTGTAGCTGAAATAAATACCAAAGAAAAAATCTCTCCCAATTTTACGACTGCGAACTTTATGTTGTAAAATAAATTTACCCTATGTTAAGGGTTACAAACTGTTGCTGTACAAGTAGGTTTAGATACAAATTTGTCAGTGAAAGCAGCTCATCTGTTCAGCTCATGTCGTCTGTTTAGTTTTGGCATGTTCGTCGAAATGTAGCCAAATTCAGCCACCCGAGTAGTAATCGCTGTTTGTTGTTTATCAATAGTTTTGTAGTCAAAATTATTAATGGTCATCACTTTATCACTGTGGACTTTCATCGCATGTTCACTTAGTGCACTTATCTTGTCTCCATTAACAATTTTGACTACAAAATTATTGATAAACAACAAACAGCGATTACTACTCGGGTAGCTGAATTTGGCTACATTTCGACGAACATGCCAAAACTAAACAGACGACATGAGCTGAGCAGATGAGCTGTTTTCACTGACAAATTTTTATATAAACCTACTTGTACAGCAACAGTTTGTAACCCTTGACATAGTCTGTTGACATAGTCTGCGTCGAGTAAATTTATTTTACAATATAAAGTTCGCAGTCGTAAAGTTGGGAGAGATTTTTTCTTTGGTATTCATGACTGACCTCCCGTACAGACAACTATATCATTATAGCTGAAATGATGCCCATCGTTAGTTATTGTGGGTAATTATTCCTGCAGGTTTTGAGGAAACGAGGCACAGTTGTATTTGATAAGCTGATAGACAATGTAAATGAGATTTGTATAGCATGAGCATGGTGTCTTCCATGTTCAAGAAAGAAATCTTTCTCAAAAGAATCATGATTTTCATGATGCCTGTAAATCGTACTGCTCAGGATTGCTTGCAATGAGTAATGAATATTGAGCATGCAAAAACTGGGAGCGAAATTCATACATCCGTGGTCACAGGATCAACTTCTATCATGCCGTACCCAGTCCCGGTTATGTTCACAACCTCGTCTCTCGCCATTGTAAGTACCTGAACGGATTCAACTGTGCGGAGCATCAAACTCCCCCGTTATCTTGCCAATAGCTTGTACTGCACAGTCGGTAATGATGCTTACATATACACAAGAAGCTGTTTCAAGATAAGCTACCTTCCTGTAGACCCGTGTCATAGTCCAGAATGATGCCATCATAGTTATCTCATGTCCTCTCTAGACTTCGATAGCTGTGATGTCCGACTCAATGGTGAAGATCAAGAAGATCCTATTTTAGAATTCAATTTTGCAAAGTACATTATGCAATGTACTTATTCAAAGCGTTGATCGCCGATGTAGGAATATGAGATTCTGCTTTTCATTTTACAAGATGATCAAGGCATCATTTCATGGTGAAGTTCTGTTGGAAAAGATCTACAATTTTCCTCTGTGAACACCTTCTTGACCAGGTGTGCACAGCCTGACTGCTCCCCATCCTCACGTCAACAGTCACCGGAAAGCCCTTCGGACCTTTCCCCCTCTTTGTCACGTGGATTATGGATGATCTCTAAGCACTGAGTATCGTTTAATCAGAGACCAGTAGACCTACGATCTCGATCAGATGAAACATTCGCATTGAAAATTCTGTTTTATACCGAGTGAAAGTGCTATCTTGTTTTCTATGGTGTAGTTTTGCACTGTATTTGTTTTGTACAATCATGTATTTAGTTATGCTCAATTTTGTGCGACATTAACACGTTGGATTTCTTTTGCAAAGTTCGCTTGTCGTCTACTGTTTCTACAGTTCTGCCAGAAATTCCAGTGGTTACTTTGCTTTTTATTCATTTAGAGATTTCAATTTTTGGTGCATGAGAGCTTACGGCTAACATGAAGCAACGTTCTTTGTGTCCCATGACGTACATTGTTTTGTCAATTCAATGCCAACATTTTGATATTTCAACTTGTAGCCTTCAAACACTTGATTTTTTTATTAGAGCTAATGCACTTGTTGAAGATCGACCGATTAAGGTGTATTTATTACAGACCATTGGTGATATGTAGACATTAATTATATACTGTTCTCTTGATGGTCCACATGCTTGCTCCAACTTTAAACTATTGTATCATCAGCAAACCTTGCCCATCTAGCGCGGCTGTTCCTACCATGCTCCTACTATCAGACACAATTTTTTGTGAATTTCGTTCAATTCTGATCATGGCAGCTCGAAGAATGTTTATTGTCGCAGAGTTGCTTCACAAACAGCGAAGTGTTATGGCACAAGCAACTTGGGCATTAATTTCATACAAAGTGTTTATATTTCATATTTGGAGGCGTAGTGGCTGCTATACAACGGAAGGTGCATTCTTGCTGAAAATTATTTTCGATATTGAAAAAATAGGTGGTCTCTCCCTCTTATTTAATGCCAACAAATCAAAGTTTTTTTATTTGCTGGCATTATATAAGAGGGAGAGACCAGCTATATTTTCAGCATCGAAAGTAATTTTCAGTTAATATTTGCAGCATGAAAACAGTGTGGCGAAATGACCATGCGTCTTCAGCATGTCTCGTCTGAAACTTGTCGTGATTATGGCTGTCCATCTTCGGTTTTTGTTATAGTCGACTAATCGCGGAAAAATAGTCGACTAGTCGAAATTCTACACTTAGGTACTTGACTGTAATTCTGCAGATTCTGTCTGATTTTCTTGCCGTTAGCGATTTTTTTTACTTTACCTTCTGTTATTTTATATTAATAATCATATTTATTATGAGCTGTGCTTATTAACAATCTGTTTTGATAACTTCCTTTATTATTGTCTGAACTACATTATTATATAGTTTGATTTGATTGAGTGCAACATTGAGTAGAACATCTTGTAATTTATTTTTTAGACATAGGGAATCGAATGCACTTTATATCAAATTGAGATAGAGGACTTCTTTAGCGCGAGATCTTTCAGCTACAATATAGGACGAGAGATCTCATGCTAGAACAGAAGTCTTCTATCTCAAGTTGAGGAAGCTTCTACTTGACATATCATGCAAATGTGTTCAATCATATTGAATTGCACTATATTGTCGGTGAAATCATAAATGAACTATTGTGATATACCCTATACTCAGCTCTTGCCAATTTTATCTGTTTTCATTTGCTACAAGAAAATGTACATATGTAGCTATCCTTGGTAAGAGATTAGTTCATTTCATGATTTATAGCAAATTGTACAAAAGTAAATTTCTATTAAAAAAATACCATTACATATTATTTGTTACATCAATGTTTTGTATATGTGCACATGCTACATGAAGGATAGAATACTGTTGCACAGAGTACATTTCACTTTCTTAACTTCGACTCGTTCGAAGTACGACTTAGCTGCACTGGTACATTTTTTTGTTTGATTACACGTTGGGCTGTTCACCACTTCCTCTTAGTTGTCGCTTCATCTTGTCAGTCGATGATCGCTTGGTCAACTCAAAACCGATATGTTACGGTGTGTTCAGTGGTTGTTATCTATTCCTCTTCATGCTATTCAAGAACAGCATGCTTCTACAGGAGCTTGACAATCTATGGCTGGCGAATATTTCACAACAGTGATTAGAATTATGACCAAGGAATCGATTTAAATAATAAAATGTGAATGTCAGATTTTAAATTGTAGTCGACTAGTCGATAGTCGGTGGACAGCCCTAGTCGTGATCTGCTTATGAAGCTAATATAATACACGTAAAAAAGATACTGGTGAGGATATTTAGCCTACGTTTACAACACGACTGAAGCATTTTGCGCCATCTGTGACAACATGTCTTCTGCGTCAGATAATGTAATGAATTTTGTATTCACTTTTGCACCACCTTTTTCCCATCACGCTTCTTTCTCAAAAACTGCTACCTCTTTCATTTTCGATTTCTATGTGATGTGTTTGCAAAGAAAGCTTATAATAATGGAGTGCTTTTTCTTTCTATTCGGGTGGCTTGCGCTCATTGTGTGAGTTCTAATAAGGCTACTTAACTTTGCGAGTTGGAAATAGTGGTGAATTTGGTCTAAAATTATATGGTACTATTGCGATTAAATTTCAATTAATGTCAATCCTCATCAAATAGCAATCAATCGAGAGAGTGCAATGCTGGAGTAGCACTGTTAGTGCAAATTTTGTAGCCAAGCAGTCAGTCAGGATTCCAGTTCATGCATGCGATAACCAGGGAATTGCTGGCCTAAAAAGATGTAAAGCGTCTATAAACTGCAGAGAAAACTTAGGGTACAAAATTAATAACACTGTCACAGAGGCTGCTTATAACTTAACTAGGTACTCGATCGGCTTCCAGCAGTTACTCCCTCTGTCTGTTCGCGGATTCGTAGTTTAATGACTTGTGGCAGCCGGTAGAAATGGGAGCCAATGTATTTTAGATATAAAGAAAGGACGCGTATACGCGTCGTGGCCAGGTCGCAAAGACGCGTATACGCGTCATGGCCCGGAAAGGGTTAATTGTGAGATTATCACAAGTTTGCCCTTACAGCGGTCATCGAGACATGTCAGTTGGCTATTAGCATCATTTCTTATCTGCTAGCAATTGATTATTATTCAGCTTCAAGAATGAGTCCACCATGTGTTGTTTGTAATATTGCACATGCATGACATCGATTGACAATAAATCACGACGATTGACCTTTGCACCAAATACTAATTGGGCACAGTGGCATGAATGAAAAGGTTATTCATGCAACGTTTGTTATTCAGTGAAGTGCAAAAGCGAATAGAATGATGATTCATTACTTTTCAGGTTGCGAAACATAACTTTATTTAGCTACCAATGCGTTGCGGACTTGTATGGACCTCCATGCCCATTTTCGTCCCGCCTCCCCTACCACTAATTTGATCATGCTAGCCTACTGGTAGGACGAAGTCAATAAATACGAGTGCAGGCAGGCATATGGACTACATGAATTTCGAAATTCAATCTGACATTAGAAAGGACCACATGTTCGTATCTTGTGAGTAGTCTGCCAGGTGTTGTGACATAATAGCCAGTATCATGCATTATAATAGCTACATCCGTAGCCTAGCTCCTTGGGCTTCGGCGTTATTGCAGCAAGCACCATCTGCGCGCAGTTGTATTTCTTGAACTACTACAATAGTGCATTGATATTCGGTCTGAATTACTTTCGGAGCTGTCAAAACCTAGATGACTAGTTAAATTACGCGCAAAACTTGGGTATGGCATGTAGCATTTTTGAAGTCAGACTTCTACTCTGAGCCTTATGACCTCTGATTTAATGAATGGGTGTATTTTCTGAAGGACATTTTTTTACATGAAGGCAAAGTGTCTGCAAGTGAATTACTCCATATACCCAATACAATCCAGTCATGATAATCGCATGCCATCATGTAACCACCATCCACAAGGAATGCGGTTTCACAGCGCTTATTTCCTGAACTCCAGCAATTAACATTTTAAAGAACAACTCTCTTTAAATCAGTTTTTAATCAACCTCGTAGAAACACGATTGTTAACGAATGGAAGGGGTAGAGATGGCAATGACAAATGAGAACTAATTAGCACTCATGATTGGTACAGTCTAAGGACGTTTCTTTTTCGAACTGCTGATGATTTTGTTACCGAGATGCCAGAATTCAGTTCACCAACGGAGATAATCAATTCATTGGGATTCCTGAAATGAAAACAAATATTTCAAGTTTTGAAAATGAAATACCGGCATGTGGAAATTTGAGCTCTGTGATCAGCGAAAGACGCACTGCAGTCGAGCCTGTCTTATTGCAAAGCCTGCCATATTGCAACAAAATGTCTCGGTCCCAAATTTTTTCCTTTCTTTACCATTGCCATGCAGCCTCTGTTATTGCAAAACCTTATTTCAATGAATTTTCGCGGTCCCTTCAAAGACTTCACCTTTCATATTGCCAAAACACTCAATCTGCGAAAAGCTTTGAAATAAAATAACAATCGAATCTTGTCAGATAATGTAAAAAATGAAATATATCATTTAAGTAGGCTATATTTTCGAAGCCTTATTATAAGCAGCCTATACACAAACGTGTAGATCTTATACGTCGCATAAGCATACTTTCTCAAAGATAGTTACATGTTTCGGGGAAGTTATTAACATCGGCAGTCGATTGCCTGTAATTACTGTACTTGGGTAATTTATTACAGCTCGATATCAAGCTGCTTGAGATAGGTATTCTTATCAAAATGCATATTGAAAGCATACTATGTCATAGTACTTCTGTGCCTGTTTTTCTGCATGTAGGCCTACTTGTAAACCTTAAAACTTGATAATCTTATTAATGACGTCATTGCAAATATAATGATTTCACATTGGATAAATAAGACCAAGAGTATGCCGTCATGTG
Organism: Prostheceraeus crozeri; assembly: GCA_907163375.1. Lineage (NCBI taxonomy): Eukaryota > Metazoa > Platyhelminthes > Polycladida > Euryleptidae > Prostheceraeus > Prostheceraeus crozeri. The sequence continues at coordinate 71,132 of CAJQUW010016401.1, forward strand.
AATAGTGTACCGACAATGCTTTGTAAATGCATGCCTAAATTGTAGGCATACGGGAGTTCTGTCAACTAACATCATATGCATGTACTGCAAGTAGTGTAGGCCTGCATATATGCTACAATACGCTTGAACTTGAGGCAGCTGTCATACGTGACTTAGAGGTCGCACATTTTTGCAGGTCAAGAGTACTGATCTCTCTTCTAAGTTTTCTCTCTTCTCTTGTTCATGAAAGTTTTTCCTTGATATAACGTATGAATGTAATAATCAAAAATCGTGATAAATAGGTGTTTTCGTGTAGTTTCGAATAACGGGTTTGAATCCATTGCTATTTATCAGAGGAGTCCCGTCAAAACAGATCTATGTTTCTATACGCAGTTTATTGCGAGTACTTTCGGACACCACCGGAGTCCATCGTCAGGTGACGACCTGACAAAACCCGACTCGTCAAAACTGATCGTCCTGACGATGGACTCCGGTGGTGTCCGAAAGTACTCGCAATAAACTGCGTATAAAACATAAATCTGTTTTGACGGGACTCCTCTGATAAATAGCAAAGGTGTTTTCGTCTGCAACCTCCATTATTGCAAAACCTGCGTTAATGCAAATTTTTATGCCGGTCCCTTGAATTGGCAATAAGACAGTATTTATTATCGACTGTATTTATTTATTAAATTTAGGGGTAACATGTGCGGGTAATATGGAACACTCACGCGACGCTCCTAACTTTCCACCCTTTCCTGCAACTTCATTGCTTTTTATAAAATACTCGTACCATGATTAGCATGTCTTTAGCTTAGTTCAACTTAAACATCTAAGAAAACAAACTTCCTTCATATTGAAATACTTGTATACAAATTAGTAAAATATATATGACAGGTGTCCGAATCAAGTGACATAATTGGCGCCATTCGATGTCATGCTTGACGGCGGTGCTTGCAACTTTCAGGCAGGAAAATGCCTGATGTATTTCGAACCATGACAGTATCCCACATTACCCGTTATCCATCACCTTTGATTGAAGTTCTCAAAATGTCCAGTAGAATGTTCAGACTGGTTGACAACACTGTCTAATATTAGTGAAAGCTTCAATTTAACTTTTCTAATACGTTGACATTAGCAACCAAGCATTATCGACAATGATTCAGTAGCTTTATGAAAGCCTTTATTTGACACCAGGACCATTTTGAGGCACCAAAAATCGCATACCTCCGCATTTCGACCGCCAAAAATCCATCCAATCGCACTGAGATTTCACAACGAGTCGTCAGTGAATGTGTTGCCAATTGCTACCTTTCGTTTTTTGCTTTGCTGGCAGGTTGCGAAGAGCTCCTTCTGGTTAAAGGACTTGGCCATAGTCTTCAGAGACTCCGTTCATAATCAATTCTACGGCTGCGTCAGAGGCAATATTTTCCCGTTTTTTTCCTCGCTTTGCGCAATTACAAATTTGATAGCAACTACCCTTGGCACTGGAGTTGTTTTTGAATCAATACTTCCAAGCTGCTTGATGCAGTCGACATCCATCGTCAATCCATCGACTTAACGATATTGATCGAAGCAGATGTACTGCCGACTATCAAGTTGGGGCGACCATTCGTCTGCATCACATTGGTCTTGAATGCTACCTCGATTGCACCTTGGGCCAGTGAAAAAAGTGAGTGCAGTTTTGACACTGAAGCCACCTGTATTCCACCAGAGATCCAGTGGTATTCTGTGGAAACTGAGCTTTCTGGAACGTCTTCCAAAGAAACAATGAACTGCCCTAGAATTAGCCCGATAAGCCAATTCTCTCTTCACTCATTCAAACCAACTAATAGTGCAAAAAATATGAACAAGAGAATCGAGTCTCGCGAAGGTTCTGCTTTTCCTGCGCTTTTTGGGATCGAAACATTGGAAAGGAGCCGAAGATGAGCAAAAAATTACATCTTTTTCATTAAATACTGAACACACAAAGCCACGCCCTTCATACCCTTTTCCTGCAAGGCACACAGCTTCGAATAAATTAGCTAATCGATTGACGATTGAAATGCAAATAAAAATCTTCGATTACAACAGTAAACTTCTCAGACAATTCTCATCTATCAACTTCGCACTCACTGACGAAATGAGAAAATAGTCGTCCCACGAGTGTGCGTTGGTCCATACTAGGCATAACAATGCAGGCTACACAAGTGGTCTAGCACTTCAAAGTTGTTTTACAAATTGATGATCTTGTACACATACAGGTAAAGTTGCAGGAGCAACAAAATCACGACGAGTTATGTCTACGATCTCATTCCTTTGAAGACGTGCTAGAATGTCTGACTTGATGATACAAACGTTTTCAAATTTGAGTTCACTCACATCACAAGCATCAGGAACAGCAGAAACCGGTTTCCTGAAAAATCCGGTTGTTAGAAAAAAGTTTCAGGCACTAACTCGTTCCCTGCACAACTTCGTGCTTGCTCCCGGACTAATGTCAATAATATCAAATATAGCTTGTATATCAATAGTAAATTCTTCATCCCATGCTAAGATGGTTCTAAGTCTTAGGTTAGATATCCAGCATAATAAGCATTTGCAAATGGGTAATGCACACGATCATACAGATATTTCAGCATTTTGATTCTTTGAGATCATTGATGAAGTATTTCTGTATAGGACAACTTAAATTCGGTCTAGTATACAACATTAGGAAGCGTGATGGTAGTAGTTTATCATGAGCGAGCGTGGTCGTGATTACACACTATTTTAAAGCTTCAACATGACCAAAGAATATGTTGTCATGCGTTGAGTTTTGATTCATTAAAATAGCGTATGAATGTCAACTTGCTTTTCTGTAGCACAATTTGTAGTTTCATCAGCACCGGAGCTGGACAACTATCAACATTTCTTACGTCATACATTAAGCTCCTATGCAGATGAACCTCTGCTCTATCTGAAATACAATATCAATTTTTTCGCACTGCATCTGAAAATAACGCTCTATGCAGCTGTACAGGAACAGTGAACACTGACTTGAAAGTAGGGGTGTGAAAGCAGAAGCGTTCGTTTTGATTGGAAGCGGAAGTGAATACCCGACGATCGCTTCCGAAAGTATCAGGAAACTAATGACTGACGACATGATACTAATTCGCGTGTCAGGGCGAGGCACTTCTGACTTTTGACCTTACGTCTTGATTTGAGTTACTTAAAGTAATAGTTGTCATATTTAGTGCTTACCCTATTACATATAATTACAAATTGGCACCTGTATTACTAAATGCAGTTGCCTCTAATTTTCTCATTATGATGAAATCGAAAGTGTATCATCTCAGAATACTGGCACTCGAAATCAAGAAAACATCAGTGTCATCTTATCAATGACAACTTTACACAATGCGGATTGGTGTGTCATGAGGTAATTTCATTGTAGGATTCTCAAACACTCTCTTGGTCGTTTAATATTTTCTACTACACACGTGTTGGGAAAATATGACGTTTTTATTTCAAAATTTTCAGCAAATTTGAAAATATTTGATTTTTTGGCGAGTCAGAAAAACGCATACAAATCAGCTAGGGTTTACGACAGAAAGTTCGTGGAGACTGCGAAGTGTTAACGTCAGAACCTATAACTCGTACAAAAATGGAAAATGAAGATGAAGGGGCTCGAAATAGGGCAAATGTGTAGCCCATGTCCGGCCTCCAATAATTGGAAGCGGAAGCGAATAAAAATCAATCGCTTCCGCAGCCCTGCTTGAAAGTGCCATTGATTCCTTATCATGAGTTATAACTATAGCCGCACAGGGCAACTTCAGCGCAACTTCCGCAGCAGCCACCGTCTCTGAGTTGGTTTCACTCCACTTTGTTGGAAGACACAATATTTTGTTCAACTCACTTAAAGGGTGGAGGTCTGCTGAAATCGCTACGAAGCGTTACACACGAGAGCATGTTGAATACTGTAGGAATTTTCATTTTCATTTGACTTGAAAATGTTGAAGGAACATTGGAATATAGAAATAAGAGGAAAACCCAAAAAGAGGTAGATTTATACACTAAGTAGGCTATCAAAATTATAGGAAATATAAGAACTGCCACAGGTGACATTTACAAGCAAAGACTTCAATCGATGGGAGAGACAATGCTCGCCCGTGATGTCCGTACAATTCTTTAAGACAAGTAGTGCATAACGCGAAAATGCAACATTGATGAAAAAATGGAGTAGTTATTACAGTTAGTTGTGTTATTACACTAACTGTGTTATTAATTAGTAGTGTTATTACAATGTTGTGGGCCCACCCTACTCAATCTCAACATTCCTCTTTCATGCATGTCATAAAATGAAGTATTGATGCAATTCACTGACTGAAGTAATTATTCTAAACATTCGTATTTGATCGACTGAAAGTAGAAACAACATCATTTATTCATTATTACTTGTAGAATGGCAACCACGAGGTGACACTCTAACCTCTGATTCAAATTGATGAATCGACTAATTAATTTGACTTCGATTACATGAAATTCAAAATTCAGCTTTTAAGTGTTTCCAAAGATGCAAAAGGGCATTACTAACCATATTTCATTCGGCATTCTCGTAGAGCTTCATTGAAACCCGTGCAGAGGCTGAGGTCCGACTGCGTTTGAGAGCATCGAATAAGGTCATCAAGGTACATTTGGCAAGGGTTGCTGCCGTAAGACTGCTGTTGTTGAGGTTGCATAACTTCCTGCTGCTGAGGCTGCTGGGCGACTTCACCTCCACTGTGTCCTCCACCGCCCAATATGGCTCCGGCTACTGTGTGTCCCACTGCTGATCCTACGGCAACGCCCGCTGCAGTGGTTGCCATCTGTGCGAACATACCCGGCTGTCTTGGCTGTCCAACAGCGGCTGGAGCTGCTGGGGCCGGAGAAGGAGCACGTGGGGCAAGAGGGACAGGCTTGTTCATTGGTCTTGACATTGGCGATCCTCCACTACAAAAAAATAGGAGATGGAATGAAGAACAATCTATATTCATGATGGATATCTATGTACAAAGACAATGTACATTAAAAGACTGAAAATTCCCCATCTCTGCATGCTAAACCAATTTTTGTCTTCAACGAAGATATCAGACAGGGAGGAGCTTTTGTACTGATCATAACTATCTTTAGTTTCCACTGTTTTTGTCTATGTGATCTCAAATATCATCAACGTAGAGAGTATCTTTCAATCAATACACACTCAATGGAAAACTGAATCAGTTAAGTTTTGTGATTATCATGATGACGTTTTTGAAATTCCGCTCAATCATAGACATCACAATCTCCATCATAGTAGGTGCATTGCTCCGTTGATTTATGGCTGCGCTTCGAAACGGAAATGCAGCGGGTCCTGATTTCTAGTCAGTTCACTTGGGGTTGGAGTGAGGTACAACATCCAAGAACATTACCCCTAGCCAGACAAGATTTACTGGTGAATGATGTCTCAGTGTCCACAGCTACCACAGTTTTGTGCCTCAACGGTGTACTCTTGATGTTTTTCAGCTTCCATTTTATTGTATGTAATCGAAGGTCTGAATCTAACTACTTGAATCAGTCCACTAAAAGTCGTCCAAACCAAATCGTCTAAGCACAAAAGCGATGCAAAAGTTCCTGATGACGTCATTGGTGATCTCTTCAATCAGAGTGAATTAACAAAAACCTTTCCACGACCACTGCCTTGTTGACTAAAGTTGCTATGTGATAAAGAGATAGTTTCAACAAACGTCAATATAAAGTTATGCAAAGTGAAGTGATCGAGTGCTTTCTCGAGTTAGTGCATGTTTCTCGAGAAAAAAATGTACACGCATAACAATTAACTAGATTCAGCAGAATACTTTCTACAATTAAGGCATTTCCTTTTGTGCAAGGTTCTCATTACAATGGGAGAAATACTATCAGTTTCCGCTGACAGTTCATGGAGCAATATTTTATTCATTGGATATTATGATAAACATAATGCCTGTTTGTACATGCATTTGCCGGCTGTAAGCACACATTTGTGAAACGAAGATAACATGAATATGTATCTCGATGCATGCTAATGGTCCTAGTTTGCAGTATTTCTGAATTAAGTATTGAATATCATTCTGATACGAGTGAATATCATTACTTCTTTGATCACTTCAATCATGAATTGAGAGACAGAAGTCATTCTGAGAAAAAGTCAATCATTTAAAAAATTTTGGGACATTGAATCGCGAAAAGTCGCAAAAGAAATATAGGCTCATTTATTCGATCCTGGTCAGATAACATAGCATATCCCAGATTGCATGTCTTGTCGACTTCGGTGAAGTGGTCAGAACATACACGACTATGCTGATTAGGAGCAAAGTTTTTCCATCCTATGCTTCAACACCATAATGAACAGTGATGTATTTGTTGGGAATCTGCATAGAAGCTAATATCTAAAATTATGTTAGCGTTTTGGTAATTAGCGTATTTTCAATCAGCTCTAGCGCCTTGCCAAAGCAACTACCTCTGCCGAGAGTCATGTCGCATGACTTCTCTTCCAACGCACATGCGATTGAAGTCAAGTGGGGGCAGTATACATTCAGTTCGAAGATTGTAAGCCATGTAATGGCGGAGACTGACTCGTTAAGTGATCCTGTCATTGCTCTCTTTTTGAAGAACACCTTTTGATTCTAAGAAATATGGATGCAATTTAGAAATATTTAAGTCCAAACGGCCAGCCCTGGAAAGAAGAGTGGAGAAAAATGAAAGGGCAAAGTATTCGCGAGGACATTACACAGCTAGACTTATGAAACGTAAATGGCTCGCCCGGTGAACAGTTCTGATGAAGTTATTCTGCTTGCCTTTTTTACTATTCAGTGCAGAGAGAAGTGCATGGATTAATGGTTGACATTCTGATCTAGGTAATTTATCGAACGCGTCGAAGAGACAAGAAATATCACATAACCTCATCAGTTGCAACCTTCAATTGCAATGCTCAGACGTTTTCAAATCGAGGAAGTATCTGATAGTAGAAGCATGTAATGTAAAGTACATGTATTTGACCTCGCCTGTGTTTATTTGTAAAGCTAGTTATTCGAAGATACCAAGACTGTTTATCTCAGTAGGTATATTTAGTCTCGTGTCTGTTTGTCTACCTTTCATAATATAGATCACCTATCATTTTGCTTCAAACTCTTTCCTTCATATTTTGGAGTTGAACTCTTCAACTTCATCGTTGCAAATTTAATTTTACCAAAGATCGCCAGCCGTGACTTGTGAACATGCTTGAGTGCTGCGACAGGTCATTGTCGATAACAAGCAAACAATTAGCAGCTTGAAAGTCATCCTTCAATCGCAGTGCTTCCCTGTCTATAACACTGCTTGAGCTTCAGACCGTGGTTCGGACTGAATGCCATTGTCTCTTACTTTCTCAGTCTTGATCGGCTTTCAAGATTCAATTTCATTTTAATGCTGCATCCTATTTCCTTTCTCATCTTTTGACTTTGATATATATGACCGATAACGGTGTGCTTTTCTTCCCAAGACACATAAATTGACAAATGATTATCGATGGGTGGCACGACTAACGTTTTCATTCTATCCTATGTTGTTCTGATGGAGATGGAAAGAGTAATTAACGACATTTTGACTGTTAACATCATTTCCTGATTCCAAGAACGGCAACCCCATGTCACTGTTGATAAGTGCAAGTATCAGCGCATGAACCCAATTTCAAGTCTCCACATGATGAAACAGATAGCTATTCCACTTAAAAAATTTGACTACAAAATGTTCAAAGCGCAAGGATTCAGTCAACTAATCGTACAGAATGCTATCGGTGGCAGAAGGAGCTACCCAATCACAGCCATGTTAACGAATACTATCGCGTCGAAGGTCGAGTGAGGCTAAATGAAATCTCATGCGACATGCTGAAATGCTATCTCATGGATTGTCATACCACAAGTTCATGATGTTTCAGTGAATCAGACTTCGTTCGAGCTTTTTTCATTTAAAATATCAACTTACTACAAAAGTTCTTGTTCATTCTATATAGCGCGTTTACTAAATAAACGATGCAAATCCTATAAACATAGGAATTATAGGATTTTATGCGTACAGGTACGACTTTTACAGGATTCTTAATCATGCATTTTTATCGGAAAAAGTGGAAATATAGAGTGCACGACTTCAAACAAGAGCCGCGCATTACAAATACTTTCAGTTCACGAAAATTTTAGGATCTCAATATGAAAAAATGTTCATGCAAATAGGCTAAGTGCATGAAATTATCATGACTGTAGTGGAGTGAGCCTTAGGTGATCTTTTCCAATTCCAAGCAGCACATCTTGGATTAATACATTTTAGTGATCACTGAATGCTTGTTTACAGCGAACATAGACCAAAACGAATGTTTTTCTGTATTTCTGTATGTTTTTCTACAGCGAAGACATAAAAATATGAATGAACTGGATTAAAATAAAAGCTAGGCCTACATTTGACACTTTGTCAAGTTGCCCATTCCTGAAAAATACTGGTAATGCACCATTGCCTTGTGCTTAAAAGAAATAGCTTACTGTTCATGGAACCAACGCTCCGTTTTTCTTCAACCGGGTTTGAAACAATCACTTTAACTTGAACACTGATGAAGAAAGCCGAAATATTGGCTATGAGAATAATTCCCCCTAATAAGAGGCAAATTTAAATTTAAAGCAAGTCTGATAATTTCCTACGAGTTTTTTTAATTCTGAACATATTTTAGGTATATGTAGCGCAACCATGGCGTTGATGACTGTTGAACCAATTTAATGTGATAGACTAAGAGGAATACATATACACATTTCAATGCAAAAATACATCACTCTTGTCACAATACTAACCGTCTACGAGGCATGCTGTACGATTTTCTTCGTTAAGTAATGCTTTAATTCTTATGAAATCAACTGTGGTGCCTGTTTACGAGATTTTAAATAACTATTTGCTTGATCACGTTCCGTTTTTATATTTCATTGATAGATACAAACAATTAACTTCTGGATCAGTCATTGAATTATGTCTTTTTCGTCTTCCCAATACCACATTGACATGATTGTGAAAATGGAAAACTAATTCATTGGGGTTAACTAAAGAACAATCTTCATTGTCTGATTCGATGCCTCTGAAATTTTTCGAAATATCAAAAGCTGCATATATGATTGAACATCCTACTCTGTCATCGAACTACTATTGTTTGAAGACTGATCTGAAAATAATTTTTAAACTCCTAATTTTGCTTTTCTAACATTGACGCAGTTGACATTTGCGAGAAGTGATCATTTTTCGGATTATTTTACTGTCTGTTAGTACGTGTGTGAAGTTAGCCGTACCAATATCCGTACCACATCGAAAATCGCGTGTGCCACTCTCAAAAACAGCATTTACACATAATTTTAGAGTGTGCCAGCTTGTGCCACCAGTAATTTTTCAAAATAATGCAGCAGTTTGCGAGAAATCGTCCATCAAAACTTCGAGGTGGTACGGATGTGAAGTTAGCCGTACCAATTTACAGAAAAAATCTTAAATCGCATCTTTATGAATTTTCAACCACATGGACGTCTAAAATAACACGTCTAAAACATGTGCCACCCACTACTTTGTCAAAATTCACAATACTTACTGAGAAAATGGACAAAATGACCTCAAAGTGGTACGGATGTGAAGTTAGCCGTACCACTTGTGAAAATCGCGTGTGCCACTCGAATCAACACACCGAATACACTTATTGGGAGTGTGCCAGCTTGTGCCACCCCTCAGACAGCCTCAACTCTGCGTAGAATCCGCACAAATGCGGATTTTCGTTCTCTGCCACGCCCACAGTCCATCCGTACCACTTGTGAAAATCGCGTGTGCCACTCGAATCAACACACCGAATACACTTATTGGGAGTGTGCCAGCTTGTGCCACCCCTCAGACAGCCCCAACTCTGCGCAGAATCCGCACAAATGCGGATTTTCGTCCTCAGCCACGCCCACAGCCCATCCGTACCACTTGTGAAAATCGCGTGTGCCACTCGAATCAACACACCGAATACACTTATTGGGAGTGTGCCAGCTTGTGCCACCCCTCAGACAGCGCCACCTCTGCGTAGAATCCGCACAAATGCGGATTTTCGTCCTCAGCCACGCCCACAGCCCATCCGTACCACTTGTGAAAATCGCGTGTGCCACTCGAATCAACACACCGAATACACTTATTGGGAGTGTGCCAGCTTGTGCCACCCCTCAGACAGCGCCAACTCTGCGTAGAATCCGCACAAATGCGGATTTTCGTCCTCAGCCACGCCCACAGCCCATCCGTACCACTTGTGAAAATCGCGTGTGCCACTCGAATCAACACACCGAATGCCAGAAATTCTGAATCCACCAGAAGTGTCAATGGTTTTGCAAGAAATTGTAGTAGTTGTATTTACATAGCAATGATTGAAAATTGGATATATTTCATTCACGTGGTCATTATGTTATTTTTATCCTGCAAAAACATGCAACAAACTTGGTGTCATTGGATAGAGAATTGTTCACTCTATCAGGAAATATCAACGCTTTTACAGAAAATGCTGACACAATGTCGGAAACTACAGATTGATGTATTTTGTGCGAAGATGTTTCTGTCACAAATTCCTTCAAAATTTATGTTATATCTTGTTTAAACACTGCACACATTTCTAAACGTACCAGCTGGACGTGGAATTTTGTGGTCTGCCGCTATTAACGACGCTATCATCCTATATCTACGCACACGGCATGTTTCAAGGCAGCAGGGAAAGTAAGTAGCTTTTATTTCATTGCAATGAATGTTTGTTTAGTCTTATTGCAGGGAGTTAGATCAGTGGAATCGGCTTGCAGACTGATGGACGGAGCTTATGATTGCTTGGCTTAGTTAGGAACAACCCTATATAGATAACTAAAGAATAGAAGGGAGTGCTATGTGTAGGGCACTGTGTATATACAGCAGATGAATAATGAACAATGAATAAGCAGATGTTGGTGGAATGGCTATGGCTACTGCAGGTTGAGTCGGCAAATATTTGGTCTCGCATCTATTACACCGGCTATCTGGTGCAACAATCTTACATTTCTGTTGTCGTGTGTAGCTGCTCAGAAATTTCTGACTCCAAATCCCTCAATGAAATAAATGTGTGTCTTGATTTGTTTATTTGTCTTGCTTCACCTTTCTTGGTCCTGCTTTGCATCCTACAGGCACGCGTGAACAGGGGACTAGGAAGGCTCAGCCCGCCTAATCTTCAGCCAGACACATTGATCTCGGACTTTTGATTGCACATGAATGATATAGAACTACATATAGATGAGTTGGCAGTGGATGCCAATGCAAATATCGCTTGCACTTATCTAAGTCATCAATACCTTTAGAGTGTTCAAATTGTCATGATTCCATCAAATTTTAGGAAATCCAATCCACATGTCAGATTCTTTTTGCATGCATCAGATATTGTGATCGATTTCTACCACCATGACAACTAGATCATTAGATTCTAAGAACATCTCCAAGAAAACTTCGCAAGCCAGGTCGACCAGAGAAATTCGACTTGTGCCTCGAACTAACCCTCAGATACATGGCTATAAGACAGAGATTCGAACAATCAGGCATGATGATTGCAGCAATCCTCGAACCTTAGTTCGTCACTACAAGAGGCTTCGGTTCTCTTTTGAAATAATATCTCCTGGGATGAATTTCAGCGATGGAGCTGCGATTATGTTAAACACTTCTAAAATCATTCTTTACATTTGGAATGTCTAGGGAAATCGGTGACAAAGTAAAAAGTTATAGCATGATGGTGTGTATATCAGTGATGAAACTGTTCAAAGGTACCATTCGGTGACCCGCTCAATGACTCGGGTTCTTTTTGGGTTCTTATGCTTTTGTAGTCATAGAGCAAACTTGTAACTCAATTGTGGTCGAAGTGAATAACCGTTAGCCTATACTAATCTATCACTGGGCGACTGGAAATGCAATTAGTCCATTGTTCAATGGTGAAAGACAAGTAAGGATTCAGTGCAAGTCGCTTGTTGCAGTCGCCTGGATTATCACTAGCCGACACAGCTCTGAAAGAGGCGCCATGAGGCTATGATGTAAATTCACTGATAATTTTTCAGGAAATAAGTAGCCATTAAGGGAATGATTTTTTAAAATTGAAATATTGCAGATGAAGCTCTTATTTGCTGTATCACAGGAATTCTATGCGCATGTGATCGAGTTTGACGATTCGTGCTATCAGTATTTAAAATTTTTTCGCGGTTGCGCGTACGGTAATTGCGAAAAATGAAGATGAGGAACAATTCGAAAGCACTTCCGCAAATTTTGGAAAGTTGAATTTTATGTGCAACTTATCACTTAGAGTTTAATTACTTCAGTACCAGTAGAGCAATCTGATTTCATTCAGATGCTATACATATAAAAATCTGACTGAGTCTTCTTAATATGTTTGCATGTTTTTCAGGAAATTTTTTTTAAAAGTATGATGCTAAAGGCCAACTTCGATACAAAGTCACATCATTGGTCGTCTAGCCTGCTAGCAATTTACGACAATCATTTGAAAAATCCTCTCGTAAAAGTATGGCAATTTTGATGTCAAAAGACTGACTACATGCATGTTCAAAATTGTAATTCTTTTGTATGCTTAGGTCCATTTTTCGCTTATATAATTTAAATGTATGTAGTCCCATTTTTTCGATGGGGGCACTGTCAGAGGATTTTGGCTCGATGTGTCCTGATCTGTAATATAGTTTATGCGTGACATGTTCAAATTAATTTCACTTCCCCTGAACGAACGGCGTTGCTCGTGATAGGCATTGCAAATTGTCACAGCCACAAAAATAATGAATGACAGCATTAGTAGCTAAGTAGTTTATTGTAAAACGCCTTCAATTTCAGGCAAATGACATGATATGCAATGATAATAACCTTTATACATACTTATATATTACAAAATAAATTCCGGAGAAGCATGGCATAATTACATGTAAGTGCAGATGCTTTATGCCAATTGTGATCGTTGCCATAAACTTACATGCGCAATTAAAGATTGGATATAAGTGAGCATGTTTGATATGCATATGTCATATTTGAGTGCTTGATGCATAGGCCCTATGTCAATTTGACGTTTTTTGCATGAACTATCTTCAACTTCATCAATAATAATTTTAGTGCAGTTCATCGGTCTCATTTGATAGTGATATTTTATCTCTTTACATTTTTATAGAGAGCTTTAGTTGCCTCACACTTGCTTTGCTGCCATTGTTTGAAGCGCAACTTCTTTTCTTTGTCAGCGCTTTCCACTTCCGAATTCCACCATCAGGTCTCTTATGCCTGCCCAGCCTTTGCTGCGACCACACTCTTTTTCAGCACTGTGTATCCAAGCTGTCTTCATCCTGTTCCACTCCAAGTCAAATGTATTTTGGTCTGCAATATGTCCTTCATGGTTCATAACATCCTCGTTAAAGTGCATGGTTAAAGTGCAACTCCACAATGAACTCAGAATGCCAACGCATGACAATGTGCCATATATTTACATTATGCTGAAAACGAAAGATAAAACGTCTAGAAGGCTATTCCTTTTATTATCTAGTTTGATCACTGCATGATGACGATTGACGCTGTTGGAGATTCGAGCGCAACATTTTTTGCTTCATCTCTGAAATATAAAAGATTAATTGGATTGAATGATCAATTGATTATAATATTTATTTATTTCGCGTTTCCATGATTGCATGTATTCATTGACTAAGGAGACATCAAAATCTTGCTCTATAATTCATCCAGGGTAGTTTGATTGATTTGTTTAAGTATCTGGATATGTATTATAAATGGCTGCTGGGATGATTTTCATCATCGTATGAGAATGTATGAATTCTTGATCAAATATCAGCATACCGATGGTGAGAAACCAAGGAAATCGTTTTTCGCACGCATAAATTCTTGCGAATAACGGATTAGCAATAAAATTACTATTCATACGAATTTTTGCGTCGGAATAACCGCGCCACAGTGGCCTGGTAAGGAGCAGGAATCTGAGACAAAGCTATTTACAACCCATGAATGCGCCAATGGATCAGGAACGTGATCATTTTCATTTTCTATGTAAGACACAGTCAACAATGACCCAATTTTATTTCGCAGAAAATACGTAATCTAGCTAGACGTGTTTACTTGCTTCTGCTCGTGAGTATCATAGTCAATGTCGATTGTGATTTGTGGATCTGACTGTGACAGTCAGTCCCTAATTCTACTGTTGAAAGTAAACAGTTAAGATCTTGTAAATATTATTCCTTTTTTCTTCAACAGGTCGTCTACGCTAACCCAAAGGATTTTCAGAAACCGTTAACGATGTGTCTTGGTGTTGGTCAGTGCAATGAATCAAATTTCAAAGCTGTTCAATGAGCAGAAGATTGTGGATTGATGAGCTGGAAAATGAAGTGCACTTCTCTTCTGTTTCACTTCAGTGTCCTGAAATCTTCAATATAGTGGAAATTAGTGTAACTCGTTGCGAAGAACGAGTTTCAGCATGATGTGCCATTTTTGGTGAATTGTGATATTCCTGTGTATGATAGTGGTATGTAGACTGGGACAGTGTCACGACTTTGTTGACATATGTTTTGGTAAAGTTGGATCTTTGGTAAAATTGTATCTTTCATGTGAAAACTAGTCTGTTTTTGAAACTTGTCAGTGTTGTGAATTTCTATACGAATAAAATGTGAAGTTAAGGACCTGCTGTTATAATTTGTTAAGTGTATGGAAGGTAGTAGGCGAATGGGCAAGGCATGGGAAGTGGAAATCCAATAACAGTTAAATTTGTGTTTGAATATGCAGTTGGCTAGTGCTAGGGTTAAGGTAAGGTTTGGCGAACGGCTAGTTTCCAGGGATAAGGGCTTCGGATCTGGATTGCATTGCAGGTGAATAGAGGATCAAGACGAGTATAAGTTTGCCTAGGGTTTCGTGTTGGGTCGTGTCTTAAGAAAGAGTTAAAGTTTCACAATGATAACTTCTATATTTCATGCGCATAGGCCTGCATGTCATAGTGATGGTAGTTGGTATGTGTCAGGTAAGTTGGCATAGGTGATAGAGCATGCTCATATTACCGACAGGCATTGTTAGTAATGTTTGACAACAGAATAGGACAGCAGAAATATGCTACGAAGGAGGCATGGTTATAGTAGGCCGCAATTGCAGTTGAACGCAATGAGTTGTATTGTAAGGGATGGATAAGCGCTAGGACTTCATGGAGGGAAGACACTGAAGAGGTCTAAATATGTCCTTAAAAACTGTGACGGTCACGCAACAAAGTTATGCAAATTACATGTACATGCAATTGTTATGCAGGCCTACACCCACATGTAGATACATGTGCCAATTCCAGCAGGTAAGAGGGCGCGTGAATTCAGCAGCAACTTTTTTCCTCTCGAGATCATTTCGTGCATATGCCAACTAGAATTCCTTCCTCAATCCATTCAATCGTAGCTACATGTACGTCGGCTGTGGGCGTGGCTGCGGAGGAAAATCCGCATTTGTGCGGATTCTACGCAGAGTTGGGGCTGTCTGAGGGGTGGCACAAGCTGGCACACTCCCAATAAGTGTATTCGGTGTGTTGATTCGAGTGGCACACGCGATTTTCACAAGTGGTACGGATGGGCTGTGTGCGTGGCTGAGGACGAAAATCCGCATTTGTGCGGATTCTACGCAGAGTTGGGGCTGTCTGAGGGGTGGCACAAGCTGGCACACTCCCAATAAGTGTATTCGGTGTGTTGATTCGAGTGGCACACGCGATTTTCACAAGTGGTACGGATGGGCTGTGGGCGTGGCTGAGGACGAAAATCCGCATTTGTGCGGATTCTGCGCAGAGTTGGGGCTGTCTGAGGGGTGGCACAAGCTAGCACACTCCCAATAAGTGTATTCGGTGTGTTGATTCGAGTGGCACACGCGATTTTCACAAGTGGTACGGATGGGCTGTGGGCGTGGCTGCGGAGGAAAATCCGCATTTGCGCGGATTCTACGCAGAGTTGAGGCTGTCTGAGGGGTGGCACAAGCTGGCACACTCCCAATAAGTGTATTCGGTGTGTTGATTCGAGTGGCACACGCGATTTTCACAAGTGGTACGGATGGGCTGTGTGCGTGGCTGAGGACGAAAATCCGCATTTGTGCGGATTCTACGCAGAGTTGGGGCTGTCTGAGGGGTGGCACAAGCTGGCACACTCCCAATAAGTGTATTCGGTGTGTTGATTCGAGTGGCACACGCGATTTTCACAAGTGGTACGGATGGGCTGTGGGCGTGGCTGAGGACGAAAATCCGCATTTGTGCGGATTCTACGCAGAGTTGGGGCTGTCTGAGGGGTGGCACAAGCTAGCACACTCCCAATAAGTGTATTCGGTGTGTTGATTCGAGTGGCACACGCGATTTTCACAAGTGGTACGGATGGGCTGTGGGCGTGGCTGCGGAGGAAAATCCGCATTTGCGCGGATTCTACGCAGAGTTGGGGCTGTCTGAGGGGTGGCACAAGCTGGCACACTCCCAATAAGTGTATTCGGTGTGTTGATTCGAGTGGCACACGCGATTTTCACAAGTGGTACGGATGGGCTGTGGGCGTGGCTGAGGACGAAAATCCGCATTTGTGCGGATTCTACGCAGAGTTGGGGCTGTCTGAGGGGTGGCACAAGCTGGCACACTCCCAATAAGTGTATTCGGTGTGTTGATTCGAGTGGCACACGCGATTTTCACAAGTGGTACGGATGGGCTGTGGGCGTGGCTGAGGACGAAAATCCGCATTTGTGCGGATTCTGCGCAGAGTTGGGGCTGTCTGAGGGGTGGCACAAGCTGGCACGCTCCCAATAAGTGTATTCGGTGTGTTGATTCGAGTGGCACACGCGATTTTCACAAGTGGTACGGATGGGCTGTGGGCGTGGCTGAGGACGAAAATCCGCATTTGTGCGGATTCTACGCAGAGTTGGGGCTGTCTGAGGGGTGGCACAAGCTGGCACACTCCCAATAAGTGTATTCGGTGTGTTGATTCGAGTGGCACACGCGATTTTCACAAGTGGTAGGGATGGGCTGTGGGCGTGGCTGAGGACGAAAATCCGCATTTGTGCGGATTCTACGCAGAGTTGGGGCTGTCTGAGGGGTGGCACAAGCTAGCACACTCCCAATAAGTGTATTCGGTGTGTTGATTCGAGTGGCACACGCGATTTTCACAAGTGGTACGGATGGGCTGTGGGCGTGGCTGCGGAGGAAAATCCGCATTTGTGCGGATTCTACGCAGAGTTGGGGCTGTCTGAGGGGTGGCACAAGCTGGCACACTCCCAATAAGTGTATTCGGTGTGTTGATTCGAGTGGCACACGCGATTTTCACAAGTGGTACGGCTAACTTCACATCCGTACCACTTTGAGGTCATTTTGTCCATTTTCTCAGTAAGTATTTTGAATTTTGACAAAGTAGTGGATGGCACATGCTTTAGACGTGTTATTTTAGGCGTCCATGTGGTTGAAAATTCATAAAGATGCGATTTAAGATTTTTTCTGTAAATTGGTACGGCTAACTTCACATCCGTACCACCTCGAAGTTTTGATGGACGATTTCTCGCAAACTGCTGCATTATTTTGAAAAATTACTGGTGGCACAAGCTGGCACACTCTAAAATTATGTGTAAATGCTGTTTTTGAGAGTGGCACACGCGATTTTCGATGTGGTACGGATATTGGTACGGCTAACTTCACACACGTTCTGTTAGTCTATTGTGACAACCTGGTGACAACCATAGACATCGGATAATAACATCCTAATAATGTTATCCGATGTCTATGGTGACAACAATTGCACATTTACTAACAGTGATCGTCATTTTTAGTTGTGGGCACCCACTCTATGGTCGTAGGTGTGTTTGTGGTAGGGTAGCTTAATTGTTAGTTGAGCAAATTACTTCAAAGGGATGGTCGTCATGGCGCGCTCAACAGGTTGGCCTACATTTCTATACACGATGAAAAATTGCATTATGCAGCTGTACTTTCAGAATATTTAAACGCAGCATAGACTAAACCACTTTGATTTCAATTCTGATTGATGAGCATAACAGATTTGAAATTAAACAACATGGTTGATATTTCATTTGGGAAACTTTGGGGAAACCTGTTGACAGAATCTACCTGTTTGCCTAGCTGCGTCAGACCCTTTCTGTGTGATTGTTTCTTGCAATTCTTCGTTTCAAAGAATGAAAACTTAAACCACATCACTTTTGGGGCTAGAATTCTTTTCCTTCTGTCAATGCAGAAATCCTATAATCCAATTGATTTTTCTACTTTTCTAGGCGGAGCCATCCAAAGATAGACGGAGTAAATATTTATATCGCAATTCTGACATCATTGCATTACAACGGCATGCACGATCTGTCGAAGGAAAAGCCTCATGTGATATCATGTTATGATTTAGCTATTGATTCGTGACGAAGTTCGCTACAAATCGTTGGTTTTCGCCATGGCCCTGAAAGTACACTAGACGAAATGACTTACTTAATCTTACTAAGGAAATCTTACAAGTTCTGACCAGAAAGTATCAGTCGTGCTAAGTCTTATTAGCAAATCTGATCAGATCTGATAAGATCTTATTTGTGATTTTTAGAAATCTTTTGAGTAGAAAAAAGTCTTATATTTTGCGTTTTGTCTATGTAGTGCTCTTTTGTGGAGAATGACCCATCATATATTCAGTGCACGGATGTTCCAGCAAGATCATTTAGCAACTAAAACCATTGACATCGTCTGATCTTCGCACTGAATCGGACTTCAAGTTTGAAATTTCAGCTCACTTTTTTTAATTTCAATTATCAGCTGCCTGGTAAAATTTGAAAAGATCTTATTTTGCAAAATATAAGACTTAGTAAGTCTGGTACTTTCTGGTAAGGAAATGTAGGATCTTAAACAAAATAAGTTCTGATCAGACTTTGCAAGAATCTGCCCGACAAACAAAGACAATCCGCGGAATTCCGCGGATTGTCTTTGTTTGTCGGGTGATCAGACTTTATCAGCAAGTCATTTCGTCTAGTGTAGCTTTGATGGATTTTGCAAAACAGACGTTCACCGCGCACAATTATTTCATTATGATGAAAATAATATTAACTTTTGCCTGAAATGGGTTTGACCGCAAATGCGATTCCGGCTTTCTGAACCCTGCTGACAGTGATGAGCAAAAGCAATTAGTTTATACCGAACAAACGCATTAACACGCTTATCGTAATCAAACGTTGATGAATTGGAGTGATCATCACAATGAATTAGAGCTTGTATAAAGTTAGTTAGTCCTACTTGTGTCGAGTGCTATCTGTAAAATTCCAAAGGATTCATCTTCATGTCAGTATCCTAAGATTGGGGAGTTTATTGCTCCATGGAGCTTACAGCGCAGGGCCTACATGATTTATAAAGATTCACATCCGAAGTCTTCTCAAAATGTGCAGTACAATCATCGAAATATGATTATCACGTGCGCGTTTTAGCCCTTCTATGGTTTTCAAAGCCGCGAATCGATTAAGGAAATCTTGCAAGTTCTGACAAAATATCAGAAGTGCTATGTCTTATTAGCTATTTTTATCAGATCCAAAATGTGATTTTTAAAAGTCGTTTTAGGTCTTAGTATTTTGCGTTCGTTTGCATGTATCTAGTGCATTGTAACAACCAATTGATTTCGTCTGACCTTTGCATTCTTTTCTGATTTAAGTTCATAAAGCCTATCTGCGCATGGTGTCCGTATCTTTCTTTAGACACAAAAGTACTTCTACTCGTATAATCACATTACGCATTTCGAAAGTAAGGACATGTATGTTTTCTTAATAGGCCTACATCAACTTAGATTTAATTTGTAGCTTTTTATATAATAATGTAATTGAAAAAATTATTTAATCACTATTACCATTATACTACAACAACTGCTTGAAATTCAAAACTAGCATCTGATGAGTAAGAAGAATTTAATGAGATCGCGTGCATTCGAATTCGGCGGATGCCATCTAGGCGCTATGTTGTTTGTTGTATGAAATCAAAACAGTCGTCATTATAAAAATCAAAGGTACAGTCAGACGCTGCAGTACGGTAAATCCTCATGGATTATGCCTGGACTCCGAATGCAGAATATGGATTCGCCATTTCCCTTCGAGCTCTGTGAGAAATTATACAAGTAGCGATGAGG
Organism: Prostheceraeus crozeri; assembly: GCA_907163375.1. Taxonomy (NCBI): domain Eukaryota; kingdom Metazoa; phylum Platyhelminthes; order Polycladida; family Euryleptidae; genus Prostheceraeus; species Prostheceraeus crozeri. The sequence continues at coordinate 91,267 of CAJQUW010016401.1, forward strand.
GCCGTAATCTGAAAAAGATAATAATAAACCAATAATAGGAACTCACAGCAGGTAAAAAAATCAATTACGATTTCTTTCTTTAACATTATCGCAAACATCAATATAATGACTGCATAGCGACCAAACATCGGTCTAGATATTTCAAAAGTCCCAAAAATGAATCAACAAAATTTAAATTTTACAGTTTCGTTGTTCGTCATGTAACTGGCTGGAGTGCGGCTACATTCAACGTCAGGCATGCTGAGACCATTTGCTTTAGACCAGTCTAGTCTCCATCGTTGATCTGCACCTGTCAGTAATCTCTGAAAGTCTGCAATCTTTGGGGCCTCTTTTATAAAGCACTGATAACTTAACTGTTGTTACTATTTTCGTCATAGATCACAAACAAACGTGTGTCAATTATCACTCATGAAATGGATTTCACAACAATTATAAACTACTCCGCTTTCTGCATTTACATTTCAATTACTTAAGACATGCATCGGCAATAAATTTAGATTTTTACAATAATTTTCGTCGTAAATTTCATTGAAAAACAAAACTACCGGTATTTTGACACCCGCTACTCATCTAAGTATGGAAGCGCATGATCGACGGTGAGGGTGACGCACTATATGAATATTTAACATAGTTGACTGCAAAGTAATTGCTCGTCAATCACATGGCTAAAAATGTAACTGATTACAATTGCAACACATGTCTGTTCTCTCGTTGACTACAACAAGTAATAGCTGCAGGCTGTACATTGTCACAGTTGGCAATAAATCCATCTCACACGAATACGATAAGTCACTTCTCATAGCTCTGGTAAATCTAATAACAGCTAACTCAGTGAATGCATAGACACGGCTCGCAAATCACCCGAGAAAAAAACGTAAAATCGGGAAGAACCGGGGTTTGAATGGACAAATTTGAAATATTTACATTAGACTAATTTCGTAAAAAAGCGGAAAATTGTTATCCCTGTGCATTGACATATCACAAACCCGCAGCACATACTAAAACACGTCAAATACATGTACATCAGCCCAGTATACCTAAAACCTTTAGTAGAAGCTAATAAAAGCAATTACATCAAGAAAATGAAAATATGAATGAATGACAAAAAGAAAAACAAATATGAAAAAAATGAAATACAAGTCATATAACTGGTAATCTTGTGAAAACAAAAAGATGCGAAAATGAATTGAGCATGCAAATAGAGATAAACAAAAAAAGTTAAAATAATTTCAAGTATAGAAAAACAAATCAATGATAAATAACTTATACTGAGTAGATTGAAGAAAATTAATCAATTACAAATAAAGGAATGAATTTAAGCAAAATTTAGTTTTTTTATTAAATTTTATTTTTCATTTCAATTTTTTATTAAATTTAGATTAAGGATTTAAGGAATAATCAAATTTGAAACATAATTAAATACATCAAAATTGAAATGCAATACAGAAATACTGACGAACAATGCTGATACTGATAGGCTACAATACCAATGCAGCAAAGAGAACACTGGGTATAGTAATGTTGATAGCATTCATCATGCAAAGTCTCAAATTGCTAAGTCTATCCTTCTGGATGCTGTCGTCGAATAGCTACACTTTCTGTTACACTTAAGTGGAAGAATGTTCCTAAGACTTCTCAATGGTGAAACCCCAGCCCGCCTGGCTAAGGACTGCACCCTTCTCAGAGCAAGTCATCAGGGTGTCGGGTGATGACTGAAGATGAATTTAGACCGCCTCGGTGGGGAATTCGTGCAAGGCCAGTTTCAATGTGTTCATTGATTGATGGAATGGCATTGACAGATAGGCATTGTTGATGTCTCGGCAAACTTTCTTCGAAATGACTTCACTGATGATACACCAGCATTCCATGTCAAAGTACGCTTTCTTTTTCATTCAACTGTCGGAATGATTCTCCGGGAATTCTGAGAATGTCTCATGTCCGTGTTCTGCTGTAGAGAAATATGCGTTTTGACTTAGAATGTTTCTGAATGAACCAATCTGGATATTCATTGTTTTTCAGCGCGTATCTGAGAAAAGAAGTCTCTTCAGACAGATGATCGTTTGAACACAAATCTCGAGCCCGCTGGAACAGAGTCATCCTCAGATTGCACTTGCACCGGATTGGGGGAATGACTGATATTTTGCATAGAGGCCAGGTAGCACATCTTTCCTGTAGATGGATGCAGAAATTCTGCATCCAGAAAATAGTCTGCACACTTTCCTGTGACCACGATAGCAGGATGAAGATCACTGCATCAACGAGAAAGAGAATTGTTTCCTCATCACTCGGAGCAATAATGAAAATATCATCAACAAATGCATCTGTACCATACTTTATCTGGTTGTTTTCTTCTCTAAATGCCCCATGAAGATCTAGCTAAACAGCGTAACGGAGAATCCATAGGCAGCCCGTCGGTTTACTCATATAACTCGTGGAAAAGCACGAATATTACATTTATTGCAAGTGATCTCAGCAAAGTTCTACAGTTTTCCCGTCAGCGGTGCATCGCCCGATTTTAGGAATGGGCGATGAGAGCAATGCAATGTGTCACAGATGACGTTGATTGTTTCCATCTTAGGTACACTCGTGAAGAGGTTGCAAACTTCGAAAGGAGAGCAGCTGGTCTGATTTTCAAGTTCAATTTGGGTTACACGGTCAAGAAACTCCTTCGAGTCCTCGATATTGTACAAATCGAAATCGGACAAATACCGGTACTTTTCAGAAGAGTTTGGCCCAGAAATTTAGCCAAAGCGTGGTAAGCCGAGCCGACAATCGATACCACTTGTCTCAGTGGTGTGTCCGGCTTATGCATTGTACATCTTCGCCAAATCATGCAAGCCCGTAACAATGTAGTAATTAGGAATCAAATCCATTGCAGATAGAGGTAGCTGCCTCCCGCAATCCATTTTTGTGACGTTTGCGGTGAGTTTCTTATGAGCCAACATGATCATTCCATTGATGTCTTGATCAAGTTTCTTGAATTTCGACTGGTCACCTAACATCTGCTTCATGCGATTCTTGTATTGTTCTCTTCTCATAATCATTAGCTGTAGTTCAAGAGAACAAGCGTGGCCATGAACCAAACAAAAATCGATATTGACACAGTGAAATCAAAAATGCGAGCAAGCTTTGCCAACGAATGGAAGACGAATAACAGCCATTGTAAGTACAACCATCAAGAAGAAGTCAGCTTGAGTAGATCAGAGCGCACCGAGCTTGCAAGATACAGGGCAGGACATTATCTTCTTCTCAAGAAGTATAGCCATCGTATCGGCTTAGCAGAGGAAGAAAGCCTGGAGTACAACCTCATCAAGTGCTGAAGATGGGATGTGTGGCGTTATACCAGTTTCCATACCATCCACCCGGACCCCATCCAAATTTCCGCCACCCAGTTACTGAATTATTTGAGGGCAATCGGTCGTCTCTAGCGACTGACGTCAATGTGTCTTCACACCGAACGGCCCAAAACAACAACAACAACCAAACAAGAAGTGAATTTCAGATGGAAATTGTGCCATCACAACACTGATTATAAAAGCAGCAACCACTATGTTGTACTTTTTCTTTAATTACTTGTGTCATGAAAATAATAAAATTGACATGGTAGTTGAGAATGACATAGTTGAGATGAAAATATCATCTATGTATCAACTCATTTAACAGAAATTAATGACAATGAGACAATCAACATCACGTGAATTTTCACTGCTTTGTCAGATCTCAAAATTAGATGATCGGTTTAAACATGGGAGCTACAGATGTTTGCGCTAAGATCATCATGTTCATTGTTCATATTAAAGCGGTGTCCCACATGTGAGGAAAATGATAAAATCTCCGATGATCACACCAAACCACCAATGGCGCACCCATGATTCATGTCGAGCTCTCATGCATCACAGGTTCATGATATGCACTTCTTAGAAAGTTATAATAAACTTCACATTGTCCGCTTGGCGGTCTTATCTCAGACTACATGTATGTTGAGTTTGACAATTTTTCTTCCAGGAATGTCTCCAGGTGTTCCGATCGTGGGTGTCGGCTTCCTTGAGGTCCAAATGCATTTTATCTGCGGATGCGGCTTCTTCTAAGAAATTCTTTTGCGGCCTCTTGGTGTTGGCACTCTGATCTTCATTTTCCGCACTTTCTTCACCCAATCGCTGTTATCCTTTCGCACCACATGGCCACACCATCGCAATCTGCACACCCTCATGGCCTCATCGATCGACTGCAGGTTCATGCAGGTTTTCGAGAGATACATCGCACATCCTTCTGTCTGCCACTTCCATTCTTCTATTCTCTACAGCTGTCACATCTTATGCCTCACTTAGCCAAATCATACAGGCTGTGACGTACGAGTCACAGATGTCTCCCTTAATCCAGAATGACGTAGCACAAGTACTCCAAAGTTAAGTATTTTCTAAAATGATTCTAAAAGTATTTTCCATTTTCTGTATGAATAAATGATTGGCTGTGACATCATAACTCTGGTACCTGCTGTAAAAACATACCCAGCTTACGTGCAGGGCTGGTTGTTACGCTATTCATCCATTTTTTTTTAAAAAAAGTTGCCATAGAACAGTGGTGGACAATCAAGTTGGGATGGAGGACCACAAGTAGTGGCCCGCGAGAGGGTTCGCAGGCCACCAATTTTAAAAGGCAGAAATGGGTATGTTAAAAATTCATTGAGTACTTTTGAGCGTTATTTTAAGGACTGCTGTACTATACATGTATGTAGTGGTAGCACATGGCACAATTGTATTTGTAAATGTATGCACCAGCAGGATATTCAACTAAGCGATTGTCTTTAAAGAAACTGCATCTTACATTCCAAAATCTGTATGAATAATGAACTGTGAATAGGCCGAACTGATTCCGGAGGCTTTTTTGTCTTATCAAATGATAGTACGAGGGGCGCACCAAAAGTTCGTGACGTTTGTCTCTCCTATCTATAGACGTGTATTTTGGCGAAAGTTCATATCTAAATATTATTTCTTATAGTTCTGATAATTGCTTTTCACAAGAAAAACATTTAACTTCCATTTGCACAAACATATATTGACAGAATTAAAGGCATAACAAACTCTTTTTTCGATCTGGTCACCATAAATTTCATTACACTTTTCCCATCTCTTCTCAAGTTTCTTCATTTCTTCCTCAAGGCAATCTTGTGGAAATTGCCCGAATGAAGCTGTCGGTGCTCTCTTTAACTCTTTCACCATTGAATCGAATACCCCTGATTGCCTACTTCATCGGACCGAAGAGACGAAAGTCACTAGAGGTCAAGTCAGGGGAATACAGAGGGCGAGGAGGCAGGTGCCACTTCAGCTGCTTGATTGTGGTCATCGTTTTCGCTCCTTGGTCCCGTGCGTTATGCTGCAGACATGAAGGACGTCGCGAAATCTTTTCCTGTCTTTTTTACGGCAAAAGCTTGCGCACGATCTGTGAGGGGCTGCTGCAGTAATCGGGGTTGATTGTGTGGTCAGGATGACAGTAGTCAACAAGAATTACACCTTCGCAATCCCAAAAGACTGTCACCTGGAACTTGCTTGCAGAAGATGCTGTCTTGGCGTGATCCGGTGGCTGCTCACCTCGCATTATCCATTGCATGCATTTTCCTTTTCGTCTCTATCATGACATGAAGTTTGGTAGCGGAGTTCCATCAACCGTGATGAATCTCTTCCAAAACCCTTCTTCATGGTCTTCCAGAAGACCAAGAACAACAGAGGAGTTGGTTACCCGAGCGCCTTTCTGTTCTGCAGTCAGCAGCTTTGCCACCCAACGATCCGAAACCTTGCACAACTCAAGCCGGTCATGGAAGATAAGCTCAAGAGTCCCACGCGACAACTGGCCAGACTTTTCCTCCACTTCATCAAATGTCGGACGTCTGTCAGAAATGTTGGAAGCTGTCAAGCCAAATCTTCATTTTCCTCAATGGCTCAATGGATGAATGGCCACAGCACTCACCGTCTTCCAATGACTTCCGTCCCTCTGGGAACATTTGCTTGATGGTCGCTTTTGCAGTAGCATCGTCTCTCTGTTTTTTTAGACGCTCAGCCGATCAGGTTGGTGTTTCCCGCTCCTTGGAGCAGACAAGATCTCCAGCTACGATTTGTGAAGTCCGTCATGCTTACAAAAGTAAAATTGCTTCACTAGTTACCGGCTTCAGTTCGTGTCTCTGTAGGCTACCGATCAACTGACAATACCTAACAGGCAATGCACATGACTGATACAACATGACAACGATAAATGATCAAAGAAAAAAGTCGAATTAAAATCACAGTAATCAAACGTCACGAACTTTTGGTACGCCCCTCGTAATATGACGATAGATACTTACGCAGTTGACGGCAATGTCACTTACATTCATACTGAGAAGATATTCATTGCGAACGAAACATGGTTTGAGCATTCGAATGAAAATTTTTGTGCCATCATATTGCTCAAGAAATCATTAGTGAATGCTTTTGCAAATTCTAAAGAAGATCAACCTCCAGTCTTTTAAAGGTCAAAGTCAGATACGGCCATTTTCACATCATCGATTCAAATAATATCCGCGGGTCACTTTGCATATGAGAATCGGTGGCGGGCCACGCGTTGCCCACCATTGCCACAGAAGTATTTGGTTTCCCTGAAATCTACTACATACAAGATTTTTCTCATAATTGGAGTCAGACAGATTGCAACAAAACTTTCTTCACAATCTCAAAAATTGCAACAACGATCCCCCGTTTCACCTATGTTCCTGCATGTCGAAGTCTCAAATTGAATCAAGTTAGGCTTTTAATGGTGAAGATAGAAAGATATCCCAGACATCGTAATCGAGCATATGTGTATCAACAATTTTCGTAACTAGAATAATTTATCCAACATACGCGATGCGCGCTATTGAAAGCTTTTGAACAGTAGTGCACATGCCCTGCTAAATGGTCAAGGAGATGTAGAGGAATCTAGATTTCCTTGCTACATGGTGTGATAATTATTTGAGGCAGAGATTGAAAACGGGGACAATTTACTGTAGGCTCAAGTAGCTTAGTAATTAGCCAAGGTAATTAGTAATATAATGCTCTATGGTAGATACTGTATGACTAAAAAAAATCAACTTTGACTTCATTCATAGACAACTGAGTGCGTTTATGACAACTGCGTCAGCAATAAAATACCAAACCTCTAAGCCAAGCCTATCATCAATAAATGATGTAAGGAACTCAATCAACTAAGATTTGCCTTTTTGTAATACAAAATGGTTCGGCCTGAATTAATTTAATTCTCCACGTAGGCTACATCTGCTTTTCATGTTTTCACTTTTAACAGCAATTAACTAATGAATGTGTGCCAACCATTGAATGAATCCATAGTATTTGACTCCATTATATTTTGCAGCATTTCTATATCGGAGTTCTTGTCAATAGAAACTATGCTTCATATGAACATTTGATATTTTGGGCGAGTGACCGACTTCATTCATTGGAAAGAGAACAGAACATACATCGAAATTTTATGATTAATGAGTAACACTATTAAGCTGAAAAGTATCTGAATATTTCTTACCTGAATGATGATAAAAACTGAATAACCAGCAATCAAGTATACCATGTACTTGTTAAAGAACTCCTGAAGGCCCTTAAAACAGCCTTTCTTGTTCAGATTGGTAGGCATAGGGGGCGAGACACCATCTTGATAGATACAGGTTGAATTCTTACAACATGAGTTTGGCAAGGAATCATCATGATTCGCATAGTACGTGGTGTTTACCCAATCTCTATAACTGTCGACGCCACAGCAATGGAACTGGAAAAGAAAATATAGCAATCAATAAAATTAGCTTTGCACACAAATTTAGTAAATGACAAATTATGATGACAAACTTTCTCTGTCGGAGTAAGAGATGATGTCACACGGATACATAAGGCCACAAGCATGAGACCTGTCTTCTGATATAGTCTAGCTCAACTTCATCGAATATTATGAGCCATCTTTACTGTGTACTTAGAGACAGGTCTTCACATGAGAGATGGAAAATCTTCGAAGTAAAATAATCACAAACATTCATGGCATAATTGTCAACAAAACAGTGACAGGAATATTGAAGTCTTTATTAATTCTCACTGTTATTGTTTTGCCTATGTAAGAGATACAGTGATCAACCTTGCTATTGAAGCAAAAGGCATTCCTCCATGAACAGTTTTGTCGACCACACATTAAAAGAAAATGAAAAAGCAGGAAAATCACAGAATACTCTCAAAAGTTAAGGTAGAGGATTATTTGATATCAAAAAATACAAACGCTGAGACAGCTTACACAAGATTCAGTGAATCACAGATATGCAATTTCACACACAAACTTCATAGGTGTAAGAGACCTCGTATTATGCTTCACTCTTAGACATCATACATGGAAAGGCAGCAAAAGGATAAATCATATTTCTAGATTGTCATTTATTCAGACAAACGCGTTTTCCACCTCTAAAACAGTCATCCGCCAAAAGGCAGAAAAATCTTTCACATTTCCGATTGAATTGAATAAACTTATCTTATCTCAACAGGCGTTTCGGCTTAGATTGCAGCATCAGTCGCCGGTACCTTTGAATCAAATGCGCAGAAGCTTGAGGACAAACAAACAAGCCCACTGAACACACGGCTGTCGGACCACCAGTAGAGAGTGTGAATTAATCAGGAAGGGCAGAGCAAGTACAGGAAGTGACAAAAATCCTTTTTTGATCCAATCGCTGATCCTTTTAATCAGACAAAATATGAAAATTCTCTCTTAGCAGCATTCGAGGTATTTCAATTTCACTATTCTATCCATTTAGTGCTCTACTGTATTATTCGAAAACCAATTCATCAAAATAAAAATGGAGGGCAAGTTATAGGAACTTTTCATCATTGAAGTCATTCAGTTCAGTGTCTGTCGAAATTTAATTGGTAGCTTCATTGACCAACATGCAACGTCATCACTCTCTTCTTTCATCTACATCTTCTTCACCTTATATTCAGTTCGGTATCATCACCTTAACTTCGAGGGGTTTGCTTGCCTTCAGCATTTCTTCTGTTTGATCACGTGATTGAATATCTTAGGAGAATGACAACGATGAAGTCAATGAAGGACACCAACACCCTTAATTCCCCGACCGCACTCGCCTGACCCATGCATCGAACCGAAGTCCGCGTTGGAGACGAGCTGGCACCTTCTTCACTAGACCCGGTGCGCTTGACGATAGTTGTCATTCTCTTTAGGTATTCAATGCACTCGACCATAGAAATTGATTGTTCATCTGAAGTTGACTAGAATGGAAATTGAATCAAGGTCGCGACACATAAGGAGGAACTAAGCTGAGGTATGAAGAACCGATGAAGACCTCAGAACACAGAATTGAACAGGTCGTCTCTTCTTCCGTTTGACTAGAAGGGAAGCATTGGAACATGTAGAGTAAATGAAATGGCCCAATCTCCTGACTAAATGCCACAGCAATCGAACAATGAACAGTCAGTTCAACATTATACACGCCAAATTGTGCGAAGTTTCAGTGACTGTTATCAACCGGATCACACAGCAAAGAGACACAGACGATGTCAAGTTCTACAGAGAAGTTTGTGAACGTTTTTTCATGCGCCTGCTAACTTTTTCAAAATGATCGGAGGGCCCAACATTATCGAGAAAACTTTTGCGCAATGATCTGAATTCTTCGAATCTGAAGGAGTCGCTGCGATCGGAGCATTTTGAAGGAATTCAGAGCGATCCGCAAGCGACGCACGACTATTTTTCCTATCTCTGCAAGGTATTAAAAATTTCTTTTTGCCCACTTATTAAGTTCCTGCATGTGCCATCTGTTTGAATCAGTTTGCACTTCTAGCAAAGTGATACGATTAAACAATCTAATTCTGTGCCTCAGAATTGACATTTAACTGATTCTAGCCCCATGAAATGCATCTAAGTGAAAGCGCGTGAGATTTTTGTGCCATTATTATGTATTGCATGAAGACCTTACTTCCATTCTGGAGATTTTATTGGTATCGATTTCTATGACTGCGACAGACCTTTGTTGTCGATCACGTGATTGAGTTTGATGATGGAATAAATCATTCATCATTAAATCATCATAACACCTATGTCGATATAGAAGTTGATGTAATATAGAACATGTACTGAAATGATGATTTTAATCATTTAATGTTGAAAAATGTCAGGCAGATAATGATCATGCCTATTCTTGCCACAGCCACTGAATGACACATCCGCATTTCGACACATTTGTTACTCGTTGCGCCTTTATACAGATAACCTGGTTAGAGCGCGTTTATCTTGATGCAAACACCATGAATGATTCAGTGCAATAACTAAAGTATCTAGTCTACTTGTAAGCTAAGTTACAATATTTGATTTTCCCTCAGAACCCGACCATTGAGACTTTATTCATAGTACATTCAAAAGTTCTGTTTGCTAACTATTCTCAGAAAGAAGCAAAAGTGATATCTTTCAAGTACGTAATCTATGTTGGTGATCACATTTCACTGTATTTGCAACCCTACAGGCCCTATGCAACACGAAGTTTGGAAAAGCGATAATGAGCCTGATGTGTAAATTAGCTTAATATACGTTAGCCAAAAATAATAGGATTTCCTCATGCGACAAAAAAGGTGTAAATTTTGTCAACATGAAAAATCTGTCATTTCTGAAAATTGATGAGTTTTAATATTGTCAGTCATCGTGAGAAAATCATTAACGATGCCAGGGTATTATATATTTTAAAAGGGAACTTTTTATCTATGTCAAGGGCAAGGATATCAGGTCAGTGAGCATTCACCCAATGAAAAAAAATTGGAATTTGAGCTTGAGTAGTTTAAGGGCCTTCAACTTTGGGTAAAATTTTTCGAGTAAAGAGCAACATGTCCATTACAGTATGGTGAATAATAATATAGCTATTGGAGCTACCACCAATTAAATCTTGATAGATGAAATTCGAAAACTTGGCAAAAACTTCAGTCTTTTAGAGAACTCATGGGGTGGCGCAAGACCGAAAAAATACTATGTTGGCAGCCTAATTGGCGACACCCCTTCCCCTTTTGTATTTCTTTATTCGGATTAGTTGATTGTCTGCTCTTTTAAGTTTCTATTCCATGTTATGTTGAAGCCGGCGTGCGTTACTTCAAAATTTGATGGTGATGAATTACTTTGTAGTTCTGATATTTTCTTCACTACAACTTTCAACTATGATCAATGTTTGTTATCTGCTTTATGGTATAAGTCGATGCATCAGTTTTCTTAAAGAGGTTAAGGAACTAATCGATTGATCTTGCAATAAACATTATTTTTTGTAAACTTTCTGTCGATGAAATCCTATTTCACTTCTTTTCACACTAGGTGAAATAAAAAACACAACAAGTTTATAATTCTTGAATGAAATTCTGTCCAATTTGAAGTTTCAAATAATCGAGTAGTTCATCAAGCTTATGATGCTACTGTAGCATGTAATATCTGAAACAATATATTATCTCATTACCAGTCTCGCTAAAATAATACAGTGTTAATATTTTATTTCACAATGCATTTCAAAACAAATTGAGTAGTAGCATGCGTATGCAGATCCATTTAGGTTTAACTTAAAGGCGTGTCGGTCTTGTGTGATAGATACTTTTATCTTTAAGATTTTTATGAACATCGTTGTTGCCGTTAACTTCAAAGTGATCATTATTCATGATATCACGATGAATTGAAATAATCCATTGAGTATACACATACATTGTGCATACAAATATCAGTCACCAACTTGATGCAAAATACATGGATCTAAATATTTCGATGATAAATTTCATTCCATTCTTCTCTTCACTGCACATTTCTGCTATCAAACCAGTTCGTTAGATAATAAACTGTCACTTCTTCATAGTGCCAGTCAAATATCACAAGAACAATAATATACGAGTTTCTTTGACGGTTTGATGAGAATAGCAAATTGATCAGCTTGATTTGGTAATTTCAAGTACACTTTTCATCTTTGAATGACCATCTCAATGCTTGAAAACAGAAGTCACCACTGAAATCCGTGGAGATGTTTGCATATCCATCTGAAATACTGTGAACAACGAGATGGTTGGATGTCATGATTACTTCGTAGGACTCGATAACTTCTTTCCGAACAGCTGACAGTAATTCCGAGAAACGAAGAGGATAAGAAAGTCAACGAGCACGCCGTGAACAACGGACAAAAGCTATGCTGACTGCGAATTGCAATACTTTTACTTATGGCTCTGCTCTCACTGTCATGTGTCACTCGGATTACTTAGAAATGTGATTTCCATTGGTGATGAACTGTCTCCTTCTATTAATAGCAAAGGGAAACCCTTCAACCACTGACAACACAGTAACTGTAAATTGTTGATTTTATATCGTTAAATTTCATATGTCGTGGGCAGCGTAGACATTTGACAAAGGAGCATTAAGCAGCATGAATGATCAATTTGAGTTAATGCGGCAGCGCAACAACTAACGGATGTCAAGTAAATGAAAAGCTTCCTAATGAGATATTCAAACTTGAAAGTTGGACGGGCAGCCTAAAATTCTGTAGCGAAACGTTTCGTTTTGCAGGCTAGGTCAATGAATACAAATTTTTTCAATGTATATAAAATTATGTCATAATTCTGTATCATGAATTACGCAGATCTCCTAAAAATCAAAAAAGATTTGTTCAAGATATTTCCAATGCTCAAAAGTCTATCGTCAGTGTTACTAAATAAATTACCTCAACAAAATAACATTGCTTGGACGGGTATTTAAAAAATGTAGCGAAAATGTTCGCCCCGTAAGCTAGTGGACGTTTAAACTTCAAAAACGACTGAATTTCAAATCCAAAAAATTTCACACCATGAATGCTATCTGTCACCGCGACTGATAAGGACAGTCTCGGATTCTGAGTTAAATGCGAATTCGGAATACTTTCCAAATGGCACTGCAGTTAACTTAAGACAATAGAACTGAAAAGAGTCACACGGCCAGACATTGAAGACAAACAATGCAAATCACGTACGCTTGGTGAATGATTGTCTTCTGCCTTGGAGACAATTGTTTTTTAGTAGTGAAGCAATGACTGACAGACCTGAAATCGGGCCGGGCCTGGGTTTCAAATTGAAGAAGTGCGATGGGCCGAGCCGAGCGTCTAGATCTCATTAAACTGGATGTGACTGGTGTAATAATACGAGTATATTAGCTCGTAATTCAGTTAAAAATCGATGTCACTTGAAGGCGTGGTGAGGCGTGAGATAAGAGTGCACTATCATAGGAACAGCTACATGCATGCATTCTTTAAACATAAATTGACAGAGCGTTGATGACGATTAACATGTAGACCTACGTGAATAAGCATGCACATGTGCACTACAAAAGTCAACATGGATATAATGTCAATTGTGAATGATTTACATTAATGAAGACCTTTATCACTCGATATGATCCATATAATCCTATGATGTATTTACCGCTTCGAACCTGAGGACAAATTGCTTCGCACATTCATCACAAAAGAGTTCCTGCAACATGGTGATAGGGCAACTCAGTTGGAAAAAGACACATCGATAAACGGTAGTGCAAAAGGTCTAAGGTTCGAATCTGTGTCGCCTCCGAGGTACAACCGCTCTCACTAGAGGTAGCTGCACTCGTCCTAACCTACTGACACTTTCAAGTCTATGAAGGCTGCCCCATCCCAATTGGCTTCCATGCCTTTGTGTGGGGATGCTGAAATAACAAAACTTGCTTAAAGCTCAGAAACTCGTACATAACCTTCGACACAGATCACATTTATAATCTATGTTAAAAAGTACTCTATTCAAATGTCAAAATTTTGCCATTTTTCAGACATCTTGCTGATAGGCTAATTTTCAAAGAAACGCGTCGATTTTCAATCATGAGTCTATGAATCACATTGTGATTGATCATCTATTACACCATGGACATAAAATGCAGTATTGGAAAATTCTTAACTTGTGTAAATCCTACGCATCAAAGATAGTACTGCTGAATATAAAACTTGTAGCAGTAATGGCAAATTTTTATGCAGTCGGTGTATTTAACCAATCATTTGATTTCTTTGGTCATCTGCAGCTCGTCCTTTATAGTTATTATCACATTCATCTTCTTGCATTCATTAGCAATTTTTCAATACATTCAACCACTTTTGCATCGTAGACAGCAAACATAGAAGTGTTTTCAGGAAATTTCAAAATTCGATTAAAATAGATGATTATCAGGGCTGGGATCGGTTAACCGAATAGGCGGTTAACCGGTCAATCTTTCGGCTAACCAGTTATGCTTTCTCTTAACCGGTTAAAATCGGTTACGACGTTTTGATAAGATTTATCTTGTATAATGAAATATTGTCGATAATTGCGATAATGAATGAAATTGTCGATAACCTTGACAACTAAATAAATACTGGGAATCATCATTTAACCGGTTGACCGGATACAAAAAATTAACCGATCCCAGCCCTGGTGACTGTAGATTGCTATTTATCACACAGGGATGAGGGAATTCAAACACGTAAACGCCACCAGAAGGTTCACACCCTATATGTGTTGTACTGTGAATTTCATGTCATTCGGAGCTATACTTCATAGATAAATGTTAAGGATTGAATCGGTGACCTGAGAAATAGATGCGTTTCGGAGACCGCTATGGATGGGGATAATTCCAAGACAAAGATCCATTTCGATCTCTGATGCGCACGCCCTGTGGACGCAAATGCTTGCTTTTCTCTACCCTGTCAGACACGGGGATGAAACATCACATATCGTGGTGAACCTTGAAGGAACTCGAGATGAAGAAAATGACATTGATCAACGTTTTTAGAATAATCATCACGAGTTTGTCAATATCAGTTTGAAATACAGCAGAGAAGTTTGCTAGTACTGATTACCCGGGAATTAGAATTAGTCCACTAGATTTGAGTAGATGTCTAAAATTTACTGCAAAATATATTTCTATTGAGATTGGTCCTCCACAATTGATGTGATGTACGTCGCCACTACTATTATATCCACGCTAGCATCCGTTTTGTGGTATTTCCTTGAATTTTATTTCGCACTCATACTTAGAATACGTACTTCAGGCATGGTGCTGTGACTAGGGCTTCCAATCCCGGGATTCAGCCAATTTCAGGGGTAGTCGGGATCCCGGGATTACTGAATCCAAGTTGAAGTAGTCAATCATAGACAATTGGACGTAGTCCTACATGTAGGTGGCCGAATGCCCACTTTTCTAATCTAAAACTGTCTGAGAAGTCTAGCACCAGACATGTACAATAGTATACAATTACAATGTACACTAGAAATTGTGAACATGTACTGACTTGAGGTGCTGGTTCGGCTATCTATCATTATTCCAGACAACATGCAATTACATGTCGCTAACTATTGACGCATAATCCCATCCTATACACTGAAATAATTTTAAAACGAGAAAAATGTATTAGGGCTGTGGAAACATTTTCCGAATGTCTCAATTCAATTGATTAATCTAGCTAGTTAGGCCCCCTATGATAAGCGATTCAGACCTTCATGTCTGCAATTGACAACATTTGGGCGCCACAAAGGATGCGGTTGCGAGCAAAAGCTTCGAAAGCCTGTGTGTAATACTGTGTCGTCAATAGGAATCTGAGAAAACTTAGCACGTACTCTACGGCTGCCCCGCATTGCGCAATAATCACGTCCAACTTGCAGCTCAGATGGTCACTGGTCAGCCACAGTCAACAAGCTGTAGGCGCTGCAGCCAATTTATCTTCCCATTTCGCTTTCATTGTTCGTATTACACAAAACAATGATACACTCCCATTATAGCTCTGCTAATTGGACGCCTGTTGCCGCCTTAGGAGTTCGTGGCTCCCTCTAGTGTCAACTTTGCCGCTGTACACTGATACACTCATTTCCCGCCTGGCTTCACTATGTCTTCGTGGGATTCGTAAGCTTCGTTGGACTTCCTTCCGCATGTTGCAGTACAGAACATTTCGTAATATGACACTGCTATTGAAATCTAAAGCTTGGAAGCACTTCGAGAGAGTGAAGAACGAGAAGGCAAAGTGCACAATTTGTTCGGTGATCATCAGCACTAAGGGCGGATCGACGAAAGGGTTATTCACTCATCTTCGTACGAAACATGAAATTGATCCTAGGAGCGACGAAACACAACCTGGTGATGGTGGCAGTACGTCGAAACAGAGCTCCGCCGCAGACAGTGACCAAGCCCCGACGAAAAAACCTCGTTTAATGACAGACTATTACAAATCCAACGTCGATTCAACGAACAAAGTCTTGGCTAGAATGGCTGCCAAGGACGGTATCCCTTTCAGCGTTTTCATAACATCGAAGGACTTACGAGTTGCATTGCTTTCGTATGGCGTGAAAGTTCCAACTTCTTCGACAACTGTTAGAGCTCGCGTGATTGAATTCACCGCTACAGTGAAAGTGCAATACAAGACTGAACTGCAACTGTGGCGTGATAAAGGCGAGCGATTTTCGCTGACATTGGACGAATGGACAGGACTCAACAACAAGAAATACATGAACGTCAATATTCATGCCAAGGATCAACTATTCAACCTGGGCCTAATCCGAGTACCCGGTTCAGGGACTGCCGTGAGTCTGGATGAACTGTTGACTGCACATATTGACAGCTTCGGCTTGCAGCTGTGCAAAGACATCATCTGCTGCACAACGGATGGTGCATCTGTGATGAAGAAATTCGGGACTATCATCCCATGTGAGCATCAGTTGTGTTATGCACATGGCGTTCATCTGGCAGTGAGTGACGTTCTATATCAAAAGGAAGCGATCATCGATGACACTGAATTGGATGATGAAGAGGGGGATAACGTCGATGGAGATGATGAAGATTCTACCAGTCCATGGGACATTGATTCAACGGCCGGCGTCGAATTGCAATCTGGAATCGCAGAAGTGGATGCTATGGTACGTAAGCTTGTTAACACGTTCCATCGAAGTACTGTGCGTAACGACCATCTTCAGAATATTGTGAAGGTTGATCACGGCAAGGAGATGAAACTCATCATAGACAGCAAGACGAGATGGAACTCCTTGTTATACATGCTGGAGCGATTCTATCTTCTGCACAAGAGTCTTCAGAAATCACTCGTCTGTCAAGACCTTGACGTTCCCTTCCAACATAAGGCCATCAACCTCATCAATGCCATTATCCGAGCATTGAAGCCGCTCGAGCTTACCGTGAAGACATTGTCGCGTCGAGAGTGCAATTTAAGCATGGCTGAAACCGCGGTTCAATTCGCTATCGAGGAATTACAGCGACAGCAAAGCAATATTGCAAAACGACTCTGTTCAGCATTTGAGTCGCGCATATTAGAGAGGCGCGGGAATCTTATCATCGCAATCCGTCTTCTATCCAAAGGCGGGAGAGCAAACAACAACACGGAATTCAATGCTGCAAAATATCTTCTGATAAATCTGGCGGAGAAGATGAACCTCGCTCCGGATTGTGAAGAAGAAACAACCTCAACAGCTGCCCCCTTGGATCCCACCACTATGGAGGAACGCCTGGAAAGGGCAATCAGTCAAGACCTGACAAAGCAAGAAGGGCCCCCAGCCTTGAAAAGACAATATAGGACGAGAGCTGGAGTTCCTGAGGTCAGTTGGACAGAGAGGTAAGTACCTCGAACTGTTGCACGCTGCCTTGATGACTATTCCACCAACAAGTGTGGAAGCAGAGCGAGCTTTCTCTGCAGCAGGACTATTTTTAAACAAAGTTCGAGGCAGTCTTCGTGATGACACTTTGAGCCAACTGGCCTTCTTACGATCCTATTTCAACTTGCATGATGATACCCGATTATAGATTTTCACATATTTACATGCACATTTGCCCATTGACTGCTTTTAAAATTAGTGCCTTTAACGTACATGTACAATGTACTGTCTGTACATGTATAATGTTCATCTTCTACTCATCATATACTATTTGCGCATGACCCTTGTGTATAGTAGCTTACATGTATGTTGTTATTGTTTTTCCGTAGCAGATTTTTATAGAACGTTCACCTAGATATGTATGTACAGTACATGCAATTGTCATCAGCTTTATTTTGTTGACTTATTTTGTTTCTAGTTTTTACTAACTTTCAAATATGCTGATTGGCTTGTTTTGTAATTTTTATAGAAGAGAGCTCATGCATTTGATAGCCCACTATTTTCATTCATTTTTGTTAAAGTTATCTAGTGTAGATTCCCCCACAGTAATCCTTCGTTTCCTCTAAGTTTTCTAGATGTTCACTTTGACGTTTGTTAGCCTACTTGTTGATCTTGTTATCAAGCTGTAAAGATGTTTTGTATTTTTCAATACAGAGAGTTCATATATTTCATAAAGAATTTTTCAATGGAGTATAGAGTATGACATTCTTTTGCTTCGTCTAAATTACACATTGATGAAAATAGTCAGTTTACTTACATGTACATATACAGCAAATGGATACAGTGAACGTGCACGTATAATGTGGATCAATAGAGTTTGGAACATTGGTGTGCCCGTGTACAAACACCTGATGTCTTTTAACGCAATAATTCACTAACTGTCAAAAAAGTTCGGGATCCCGGGATCAGAAATCGTCCGGGATTTGGAAGCCCTATCTGTGACTAACCTGACTGTCTACCGGTGGAAATTGTCACTTCCAAGAATTCATTTGATAAGAGGTGAGTCATATTGTCAGCCAATGTTATAGCAGCATTGCATTCATTTAAAATCCCCTATGTGTGTACAGTTTCTGGCATGAGAGTTAAGTAGGGATCGTAATGCTATGTAGTATTTATGCTTATTTTAATGTATCAATAATATACTGACACCAAGCCGCTTCTTTTCATGTACATCAACGCCAACGAGTCGACGGATCCCGAACCAGGAGTGAAGAAGATCGTCGCGAAGAGGATAGCGAAGAAGATAAGGAGAAGAACAAGGAAGAACGAGTGATGAACAAATGCCGAAAGTGAAAGAATGACAAGACTATGAGAGGGCTCTCAGGCAGTGTCTTCGTGGAAGCCTCGACCTCTCCCTTTTTTCCTAAAAGGGTTTTTTAGGAGCTGGGTCGCCCCAGTAAGGCATTGTCCAGTAAATGCAATGATTGGAGCATGTCCTTCATAACTAGAGAAACTATTAAGAGATAATGAAGAGAATAATGAGAATAATAAGTGAGCTATATTTGTGCAGTCTGTGATATAATGAATAGCTATGGTTATCGGGGCATGCCTGGATCATGTAGTAGATATCATGATCCTAGTAATAGTCGAAAAGATAATTCTAACGCTATGACAATCATTGCATTTACTAAGGTCAGAATGTCCATGAATCTGACTCATTGGCTTGGTCATCAAGAAGCCATACCATGATTTTGAAAGTGCTTTAAATTCAAACGTTCGATCAATTAGACAGAATATCTTGTAAGCTGTGTGAAGAAAGGTGCGCACCTCCTAAAAGTATTAAAAGTAAACGAAGTAAAAAGTTATTGTGTTTTGATAACAGTTTCGATTTCATTAAATGAACATGAGTCGAGACCCATTACCACCAGTGAGATATGCAAATTTCTGCACTTTTGGAGAAATCAACACGAATCTGACTGATCATGATAGCAATACAGAACAAAGAATAGTATTCCACAAATCCTCCATGGCATGACAACTGGGAGAGGTAATACGTAGTTTGCTAAATTAGCAATTAGATGGGTTACCATTAAAAGCTCAGCTCTGTTATAAAAACATTATTTTCTTAAGCGTGATCATATCACAAGCTACCACTGAAAGAGCAAAACATCACAATCAAAGAAAGTGATCATAATTAACTTTAAAAGATGTTAATCGGTCCACATTGCTATTCAGATTCAAGGAATGATGCATTGTGAATCATCAAATCATGCCGCCGAAAATTGAATTAAAAACTTGAAATTTTAGCCAAGAAAGCAGAATAAAGTCTCGTTAGACTTCCATTAGAATTCAATTCATAAAATTCCCTTGATCATCAGCTTAATTTCCGCTTAAAATTAAGCTGCTTGTTAGCGAATATTCATTCTTTTTGATATCCAACTTGTTTCATACTGCTTATGAAGGGTCTTCATCTCGGTAGTATATATACTTTAGCTAAGTAAAAATTTAGCTTTTTAAAAACTGCTCAAATAATTTTTTGGACCACAGGAACGTAATCTCCGTAAGAAACTGAATCTTTTCATAGAAAAATGTTCACTATATACAGACACTTTTTGAATCGACACTTTACCTGTATATACTTACTCTATGCTGTTAATGCAAGTGAGATTAACTAAAAGAAGGCTTTAACTCAACGAAAACAAATCAGAGCTATAAGACACCTCATAGCTTCAAATGGTGACATGCAAGTAATGAAGACAATCACTAATCGGTGGCAATACAGTTACATAATGTCTTCATGTGAACGATGCTACATAACACAATGTTCGCGTCACGTCATGTATAGTCTGAGATTCCTCATGTGTATTGTGTCACAGTGAACAAATCGTTCCTAGCTCTCCTATATTGCCTATATCTATACTCAATTAGCTCTACCTTAGTGAGGGTATATTTTTGGTCGTTGATCCTACCGACAACATCAATGGCAAAGTTATTTTGGTTGTAAAAATGCTATGTTGGATTGTTCATTCAATTGAAGAAAAGTGTCATTTGATTGAGGAAAGGCGTCATTCGATTGAAGAATTGAGTCATTCGATTAGCGAACTATGTCATTCGAATAAAGCATTGTAGCATCAGATTGAAGATATCTTGCTTCTGAATAAAGAGATATCTCTTTTGATTGCAGAATCTTGTCATTTGAATAGAGAATCATAGCAGTCAAATAAAGAAAAAAATTTAGATCATTCTCTTTGACGTGTCATTCGTACTAACCATGCCGAGAGGGAAAGATCTAGCGCGTAATGATATTGAGAGAGTTATTGAGTTGGTTTACAATCATGGAAGAGCAGTCAAAGACGTTTCAATGCTACTATGAATCAAGATTAGGGCAATTTATTCCATTTTGCAAAGACAACGGCAAACTTTAGCGTTAAAAGAAGAACAGTCGAAAGCGAGGGGGCAACAAACCCAACATCCTTACAGATGAGCATACTGATTTCATTGATCAATGCCTGTCTGTCGATTGTTCCTTACCAGCCGCCGCACTTACGAGGCGGCTAAATGATCGATTTGAGCTAAGTGTCAGCGTTTCCACAACAAGGCGAGCGATACGGAAAATGGGATTCACCCTAAAGCTGATAAAGAATGTACCGTACCAGCGCAACACGGAAGAAACGATTGAACGGCGCTATCAATATGCCATGTGGTTGACTGGCATCTCTCCTCGTCTGGTATATTCGAATTTAGTATTTATTGACGAAGCAGGATTCAACAGTGGACTACGAAGAAACAATGGGTACAGTTGCAGAGGATTTCCTGCAGTGCGGGTATCCGCGTCAGCTCGATCTCCTAATTTGACGATAATTGGCACAATGAATGGATCAAAGGGAGTGATACATTATTCCTGTTCTTTTTCAAAGACCAATGACCGAGCTGTCATCGACTTCATTCAATCACTGCAAGCCAAAATTTTGCAAGACCCTGATGGATGTAGTGTTGATCCTGATAATATTAACTTCGTCTGCGATAATGCTCGGATACACACAACGAGAAGTGTACAAAATGAGTGCTTTTCTGAGACTCGAGAGAACGTACAGTTTGTGTTGAAGTTCTTACCTGTTTATAGCCCTTTCCTAAATCCGATCGAAGAGGCATGGAGCCATTTGAAGTTTGAAGTTCGTGCAGATAACTTATCTGGAAATGACACATTGATCAGCAGAGTTTCTTGTGCAATGAGCAATGTAACTCCTGAGCCAGCCACAGCATACACCGATCATATGATGAAATTTCTTCAGCCGTGCCTGCGTCGTGAGCCGATCATTGGAGAATCCGGAACAGCAGACCAACGGGAAATGGAAAGATACCAACTTGCACAGGAAGAGGCAGAAAGACAATTTTGTCGAAGACGCGAAATCGCGAATATAAGAAATCAAGAACGTCGACTTACAAGAAGAGCAGCAGCCCAAGAAAGAAGACGCCAACGTCTTCTAGCAAGACGTAGTGAACCGTGAGGATCTTTGAAGTGTGTGTTTACTAAAAAATACAACATTATTCATTGTCTCAGTTGCATTCTATAAGTTTAATTATATGTAGAACTTACACTACTCGATGACTTTTAAACTATGTTTTTAATAAGTATCTAAAGATACTATTCCATGATTCTTCATTAAATTCTCCACTGCAATTCCAACATTCAAAAATTACCTTTTCATAAATTTCCATAATAGGCTGTTTTAAAAATTGAAGTCAAAAACAAGAATGAAATGAAAAATGATTGAAAAAAGTAATAAAATAAAACTCAATGTAAAAATGACAATTTGAATCTGTATGATTCACTAGTCCCGACGATGCGACTAATGTGCCTCAAAATATCGGCAGAAAATAAAATTAATTTACGTCATGTAGCATTTCTTCTTTTACAGCACATGATACACATAGTAGCATCGTCTTTGATAGCAGCCATTAATTAGCCTTGACCTTGAAATCCCATTGTCACAAAAATTGCGATTTATTCTTTTAAACTATATCCGACAACGTAGACATGTTTACAAATTTTCAACAGCTTGTTGAAGGCAATTTTTGGAATTTGAAATCATCAGGGTTTTCTCGCATTTGATCACGTTGCTTTTTTCTGCATTAGCTATTATCAAAGATGTGAACATAATATCGATACGAACATTCCTGAAATGAACAGGTATCATGTTGCTGGAAGAATTGAATGCCGAAATACAAAGTATGCCTATAGGAAAGAATCTCAGCAACATCGTTGTTGTCTGTGACAACGCGCCATGTCATTCACAAATTGAATCGAGAGTGACAGGTGGAATTATAACGACTCAGACCATACTTAGCACAGCTAAATCCAATCGAATACATTTGGAGTGTTATCAAGCAACACTTGCTAATTCCACCTACAACAGAGGCTGAAGTGATTGAACAAAGACAGAAGCATCTGGATATAAAGCAAAGTGCGATCTCGTCACTTATGTTGATCGACACTTGTTTTCATTTGTACTTTTGTTGTTGACAAATAAATTACTATTATTATTAATCTACAAACATCTTCATAGGATTAACACATCCCTGATAGTAAACTAAATCAGTACTACCTCTCTAGGTTTCAGATCATGCTGGATCTTTCCCTCTCGGCATGGTTAGTACGAATGACACGTCAAAGAAAATGATCTAAATTTTTTTTCTTTATTTGACTGCTATGATTCTCTTCAAATGACAAGATTCTGCAATCAAAAGAGATATCTCTTTATTCAAAAGCAAGATATCTTCAATCTGATGCTACCATGCTTTATTCGAATGACATAGTTCGCTAATCGAATGACTCAGTTCTTCAATCGAATGACGCCTTTCTTCAATCAAATGACACTTTTCTTCAATTGAATGAACAATCCGGTATGCATGTACATAAATGCAAGTCTAGTTCACAAACCCAACATTAATTAAAGAAGCTACTACAAAAGAGTCGCATAAGCTAATGAGGCATAATTGACAGTCATTATTGTGTATTTTGGAGTTTTATAAATTGAAAAATCATTTCACATTAAGACGGAGCTGAGATCAACCAGGAATCGCTGTGAAACCGGTCTTTTGGTTGATATAAGCACCGATTCGAACCGCCTGAAAAATCTCGACAGGCCATCATTTCCGTATTATGACTTGCAGTGGGAGCACTGAATCAAAAGTATCTCGATCCAATATACCTTAGGACTGTCAACATATGCGGGAATGTGGAGAATGAGATAGCCTATATTTGTGAAGAGATTAAAACCAAGATGTTAAGAAGTGTAGATGAGACACTCTATTGTCCATTACAATAAAACCTCTTTGGATTAAAGACATGTCCGCGAAGCATTGAGAAATCCCAGTGTTTCCTTCCCGCCATATGTCAGCGGATAATGAGTTGAGTTCATCCAGGTCGGCCAATTCTGCTACTACTTTCAGAGAAAATATGATTCCATAAATGAGCTTTTATTTTGCTTCAGCTCAACGGCAAGTAAGAGGCTTGCCGTTTCATGAATATACGCAGTGTAACATGTTGTGGTTGCTTAAAAATGAAGCAGTGTGACTATTGTCATTTGAACGCCTGTTTTATCGCATGTTACATTGATTAACCACATGACGGTGAAGCCTGGTGCTTCGCAAAGAAAATTCCTTTCAAAGGGTTGTTTTAGTTGACATTTTGTGCAACTTCTATCTTATTGTCAGTAGAAGCACAATTCAAAGGTGAATGCTTTCAACTGCGACTGTGTTCATTGTGACGACGTTAAATTCTGTAATATGTGACTATTACTTCGTGGAAATGGATGATTATGGTAAAAAGGCGCAACCCATGTATTAAACAACAGCCTGAAAAGAAATTTTGTAGGCAGATATCACAACTATCCCCAGAGTTGCTGTGGGAATGACCTGATGTGGATTCCCTACATCCCAAGAAGGAGCTGGAAAACGTTAATTGTGGAGTCAAAATTAAAAGTTAAAACGTCAAAATGATAGGACTCCGCATCCCTGGTTTACTTTATTTTGAGGTCTGTAACTAAAGTTTCATATACACTCTAACATTCTTAGATAAATTCAAATTTTGATAAACCTAATGAAACACATACTATCGCGATGGCCGGAGTGGCAGTGTTTCAGTGTTTGAACAGGACAATATATTACGCTCGTATAATAGAGGAGAACATAACTATTAATCATCATAATAATTGAAGCATGTGAGAAAACACTTTGATCAAGGTGTTTTCTTACTTGCTTCAATTATTATCAATATTGGCTCGATGGCACCTCCACTTCTCTATTAATCATCAGTCATTACTTAGTATTGTTTGTTATCAGAGCATTTACATGTTTCGTCATGTAAATTAGTTCAACCAACGAGGTGATGAAGAAAATTCATTCTTATGATTAGAGGTAAATTCGATTTGTGTTTTAATGCAAGTTTATAGACCTATGTGTTATGGAAATAACTTCCTAAGTATTTGTCAATTGTGTGTCAATCAGGATTTGGAGGATTTGGCAACGAAAATAATAATTGCAAAACCTGCTGATAATTGTTGCTGCAAATAACTGCTGATGTGATCCAATTAAATTAACTCATTGGTAGCAAAATGGGACCAATTAAATTGCAATTAATTTTTTCCAACCCCTGATCCCATATCCTGCTTTTCCGATGACATTGTTTTCTCAATGCCTGTCGGCGATAAAATAATCTTTGCAATTATCTCACGCATGCGCTCCTTAGATTCTTGGCATGTGTGAAATAACTTGAACGAATCCCCAATTTGAATTTTAAGTCTCAACAACATAAATACGATGCAGAATACTGACAATGACAAGCGATCAAGTTAAGGTCCATAACTACGACGTGGGAGAGTGACGATGTTTATGCGACGTCAAAACTTAAGATGTGCTTCATCTTCACACATGAAATAGACAACAGGCAGAGTTGAGGAATGAATGGGAAATCCCTCATGAGAGATTTCAGTAGAACTCCTGCAAAATCCAAGTAAAAGTGCATCAAAGGAGATCATGGTGTGACCACAGGAGCATTTTAAACATAATCGTTGCATCAATTTGCACTGTAAGCAACATCAGCTGGACCTTGCTACTTCACGTGACGCAGTTGATGGAACACCATTGCAGTGCTAAAAGTCTATTCATTCGCTTAATGGATTGAATAGGAAAATTCTAGCAATACAAGCTACATTCGCAGCTTTGTCATGGCACTTTCAGCAATGGGCTCCATCCACACGTGTATGAAAGAAAAATGGATGACTGGACAGAATATAAAGGAGTTCACGAAAACGTATTAATGAATCCAAACCATCAGGCTTATGATACCTTCAAAAATGTCATCTACATATATTTACGCGCAATACTGCATGAGGTAGTAATCGCCACCTGGCAAAATGCATTACAAGTATCTTAACCCATTACCGCCCAATGTTCCACTTATGGAACAATTTTTTGAATCACAATTATAAGCATAAGAAATATTTATAAGTATCATTTAAGCATGCAGATATTAGAAGCATGATGTAAATAAATTCAACAATGCCTGGTAAAGCATTTTGTTTTAATTGGGTTCTGTCCAAAGAAATTTGAAATTTCGGAAATTTTCAAAATTTATCACTGAAACTTGTTTTCCCACTCCTGTCCATAAAAAAATAAGGTAAGTCAAACTTTTCTCGGATTACAATTTCTGCATTAGTATGGTGACGTACAATACAATTATTTCATTTATCGTTGCTTTTCTGCGTTCATATTGAGTTTTAGAAATGTTGTTCCATTTCTGGAACATTGGACACTGCATGTATTTTCAATGTTCCAGTAATGGAACATTGGACACTTAGGGTGTTACATTTTACATAATGCGCTAAATAGTCAATGTCAAATCTGGATGCTTATCATAGTAAGTTATGCAACACATTCGTGTGGCAATTGTATCACTTGTAATTTTGACTTACAAGCAGGAACTTCGTTAGTTGGATCGCCTCAGATGGTATTTACACAAAAAGGGCTACGCTAAGTAGACTTTCTAAACTGATACTAATCAATTGTTTAATATTGCATTTTCATTGAATCTTATTGTACTATCATCTTCATTTGGGGTTACTACAGCAAATTTGACTTTGCTTACTATAGCAAAAAAAGTTCACCACTGCATCCTGGCCCTGAGGTAGAGATGTTTGCACCTCTAACTACTGCGCTAAGGTACTTTACTAACACGAGCACAGTAGCAACCTACTTAATTGGAACCAATTTTACCCTCGTCTTACTTATCAATTGTTAGTACTTACTTATTTTCCTAATTAATTGAGTACTGATTTAATTCCAGTCTATCTTTTTTCAGACGGATGCCAAAGAAACTATTTTCAGTCGAAGAAGCTGCACAGCTATTGATCGAAAATTCTGACGAAGAATCTGATATTGATTTGGTAATTTTGCCACCGGAGTCCTCACAATATATCTCCGATGAAGATGACATAGCAGAGGATGATTTATTACCATCTAACATCAAAGATGTGCCAGGTTTGGTTAAAATCCATCAACGGTCGGACGATGGAGAATGCTCAATGCCACAACCGAAGCGTAGGAAAGTATCGCATCATTGGGAGAAAAGCTCTGATTTTCGTAATTCGTTAACAGAAGCTGAAGTGACGCCCATTGACGAAAGTTTCCCACTACTGGTGGATAAAGATGCAAGTGAATTATTTAGATTATTCTTTGATCCGACCGTTATAGATCTCTGCTGCAAACAGACGAATTTGTATGCCCACCAACACTTACAACATGGATTTCATATAAGTGAAAATGATTTTTTTCACTCCTCAGTGACTATCACAGTTTACCACAAGAACATCTATACTGGAGTACGGACGAAGATGTAGGAGCATCATTTGTCTCCGAAAAAATGTCAAAAAAAGCTTTAAAGAGATCAAGCATTTTTTTCATTTAGCCAACAACGCGTCCCTTGGCAATGATGACAGGATGGCAAAATTAAGGCCATTTTTAGAGATATTTCGAAAAAATATTCAGCAATTTGTATTCTTTTCAAGCAAATTGAGTCTGGATTAACAGATGATACCATGGCAGAAATAATGCAAAAATGTACGTCAAAGGCAAATCGGTGAAATTTGGATATAAGGTGTTTGTCCTGGCTTCGTCATGCGCTTATCCGTTCGATTTCGAAATCTTTACTGGGAAGAAAATTGATTCCGAATTACCACTTGGAGAGTCTGTCGTTCAAACATTGACACAGTGTCTTTCAAATAAAAGTGAACATATAATCTACATGGACAGATTCCTTTGTTCAACGAAAACGTTCAGACAATGTAGAGAAGACGGATTGCGTTGTACAGGCATTGCAATGGAATCTCGAATTGAAAAATGCCCAATAATGTCTAAAGCGGCAATGAAGAAGCTTCCTCGAGGTAGTCACATTGAATTTTCAAACGATGAAGTTGTTGTTTGCCAGTGGAACGACAGTCGTCCAGTAGTTGCCATCAGCAATTTCGAATCTGTGAATCCCGTTCACAGTGGTAGTCGTTGGAGTAGAGCCGATAGAAAACGCATACCAGTGCCCATCCCCCATTTGATTCATAATTACAATCAATATATGGGCGGCGTGGATCTTCTTGATCGATTATCGGCCTAAGCTGAGAAATAAGAAATGGTGGTGGAATATTTTTGCCAACTTTTTGAATATGGCCGTCGTCGCTGCATGGCGACTTCATCGTAGCTTGAAAGGAGGAATGACCCACCTTCAATTTCGGAGGTAAGAAACAGAATAACAAACAAAACATTTAGGCCTACATGTGTTGTGACTACGTAGGGGGTGAATAGTCACACGTTGATAACATATACATGAATAAGCCTGGAAGGATTTTCTTCTATAAAAGGCCTGGTTTAATTAATAGGGATCAACATAACTAGATAAACGTGCAATGACCAATAGTAAAAACTACATTTGTCTTACAGGGCGATTGTTCGATCACTCATGGCAAAGACACCGAGTAAGCTACAACATCCAGGACCCTGCAGGACCCCTTCTCAAACTGAAAGAACAAGCAATTTTCACTCTGATAAGCAATTATCTCATCTGATAAACAAGGACGTTGTAAAGTATGCAAAAAGAACAAAAAACGAAAGTGCTCTACTTGTGGTGTCCTTCTTCATATTGACTGTTTCTCAAATTTTCATTCTTAAGCATTATATAGTCAGAAGTGTCCAATGTTCCACTTATGGAACATCAATGTTTATGATACAGAATTTATTTTTTTTCTAATCGTCATTAGTTTGTAGGTGCTTCAGACGGTAGAAGTTTTTGTATAAAAGAAAATTTTAAAAAATAATTGTTTTTCTATTCATGGGCAGTAATGGGTTAAATACAAATCAGGCAAAATTATTTATGCCTATAAATTCCTGTGCTTACAATACCGATGTGTGTAAAGTCATTAAATGTAAATGTCATAATAATGTAAATGTAATGTAAATGTCATTAAATATGACTTTCAACACACTACTGGCAAATCCCGTTAGTTAGTGCGCCTGCGATAATTAATAAATGCGGCCTTTTGTATACACAATGCAAAAAGGCTATATAAATAAAATTCATTGTGCACAAGAAAACTAATTGATGTCATAACATACTGATTTACAAATCCATATTCCTATGAAAACAACATTCTTTTTGACAATTCAACTTACAAGAATTGCGGATTGAAGTTAAATCGAAAATATTGATATAAAAATCAAGATAAAATTAAATAACTAAATTTAACGAAGTTGTCAGATATTGCGGCACCATTATCAGACAACTCAATGTATATAGCATCTAATTTTTTTTGGGCCACAAGCTTCGGGAAACTCACACAAACGATTCTTGATCTCAAAAGCAGAAATAATATTTTTGTGCTGAGCCAATTTGTTACTCAGTTTCATGTTTCGCTCTTCAGCAATGCGCTCGATGAGGTTTGAGAAAAAAATGATGAGCCATTTGTAAGTGATGAAGTGATATTAAATGAATGCCGTAGAAATTTCATTCAAATCTCGGGCATACAATATTTAGCAACAACATGCAACAGATGCAGTGTGCACGTACTATGCAACATTCAAAATGATGCATTCCTGCGGTGTATGAGACTTCCCACCGGATTACCATAGAGATTTTCAGAGATGAAGGAGAGCCGCGGAATGAAAAATCGCGCTTTCCGGCAACTCTGTCCATTCCACTATGGCGAAAGTTTTTCAGTGAATCGAAATCACAGTTTTCCTTTCATTTTAATCATGAAACTTTAGCGTTACCACTCCCATACCTGAGACATGGTCTTGTGAGATTCTCCATGAATTTGACGGATATAGAAGTTACTTCAAAATAGTATTTCTGTTTAAAATGTACTTGCAGATGTATTTTCATTTTCTGAAAGAAAGGCACGTGTTCCAACATGGGTGGAAACAAAACTTTGTTAAAAGAAGTCCGATATGATTACACCTTCTTTTAGCAGTGAACTCGTGATTTTAATTTTTTTCAACTTCCGAATGAGTCATGGATTCGAACGATGACTAAATCACACCGACCTGACCTTATTAATGCTTGATGAACTTAACCTGATGTTGATCAAAGTCTATCCACTGATTGAATGACATTAAACTCTCATCGATGTAAACCTCAAATATATATCAACGAGTGAGATTGTCACATGATATCAACATTTTCTTTACATGAATACGAGCTGATATCAGTTCCAGTAATTCGTCGGTGCATTATCACAAAAGAAAGAAAGGAGTCATGTACTCCTTCACACAACGCCATTACTCCTACGTGGTCTCCGTGGCACACTGGTTAAGTGCTTGGCCTAGCAATCCTGTGGTGCAGAGGTCGAGTTCCGACATGGACCGGCAAGTGTCATAGGAAGTAGGAAGGAATGGTATCAGGTCTAAATGCATCAAGCGCACCAGAAAAGCGTGTGTATATCAGCACCGTCGAAGCCCCTAGCCTGGGGAGCAATGATGTTAAAGCTTCCCCATATCTCGTTAATGGGCACAACATAGCGTGTGATCAGCAGCTGAAGTGTTAGAGAACTTTGTTTAACATGAAGTGTACTTAAAAATAATGCATAGCCGACGATTACAAAAGTAGTGTTCTCTTTCCCTCTGCCTATGACGGCCCAATATTGGGTTAGATCAGTTGCAGGCTAATGACCTAGCAAGTGAGACAGTGTTGTCCCGCTTCCAAGTGAGAACTGTGAATCACAGTTCAACAGCCAATCATGCTTGCAACACAGTTCTTGATATCATTCACTCTTATATAAACCCTCACAAAGGCTGCATCTGTGTCATCCAAACATTGACCGTTGAAGGCGCTGGACGCCGAAGGCCTGTCACAGAAATGTTTAACTTTTACTTTATTTTATCGGCCTATAAACTGATAAGGGGGGTTTTTATTACTTTTGCATAACTTTCTCAGAAAGATGATCTCCTGTCGCCTGGCCAACTACATTTGCTTATCCATCATTAATTCACCCAAAGCAGTTCATTTGACTAAATATCCAGTGATTTCCAAGGAAGTGCCTGAAGACGTGGCTTTATTATCTTTTGTTGTGTGGTGGAGACCTCTGCCTTGGACGCGGAGTAGGAAGCATACCGCACGAAGTCGGACCAATTCCATATCATTAGTAAAATATTATATGATTCAATAGACTCTTGTTCCAAGTCTGTATTGTGTGTCACTTGCACTTTCTTCTGATTTGTTGTCATACAGAACGAAATTTTGTTTACGAGAAATACATGCAATTCAAATCATTTCCAGTAAATCAGACCTACTGATCACAACTAACCTATTATGAGCAGACCCTTGCCTGAAAGCGAATGGGCTCCAACTCTGCATGGAAGTTGACAGGAAGGACCATGTCACCCTTATGCCGCCTTAAACACTGTAGGAAGAGTAGTGACACTGGAGATTTTTTACTTTTCACAATATACTCGTAGTATTTATTTCATGTATACGAGTATATATATATATATATATATATATATATATATATATTAAAATTGAAAAAACTACTGATCTTAGACTCACGCCGACATGTTTCTGCCAGTAGTCTGGCTTCTCAAGTTGAGTCTGGAGGGTCGCCGACAGTAGTTTTTTCAATTTTATATTTCATTTATTTGCTTTGATTCATTTTTTATATATATATATATATATATATATATATATATATATACTATCAAAACCTATCAAAACAATGAAATCAAATTTCCTTTCCAATTATTCCAAAACAACAACTATCCAAGGCAATTCGTTGAAAAAACTTGGTCACCAATGAAGGAACGATTGAAGCACAGTAACGAAGTCCAACAAACCACAACAATAGAACTTATTACACACTATCATACATCAAGGGTATTTCTGAAACACTAAGTCGCATGTTTCAAAAGCACGATATAAAGATCGCCCACAAACCAACAGCTACATTGAAAACCAACTCTTCAAACGAAAGAAATTAAAAACTGATTTAGAAAGAAGGACTGTTATTTAGCAGATTGATTGCTCCAACTGTCAGCAAAAATATATTGGACAAACTGGAAAACAATTGGCGACAAGAGCGTGAACATCAACTACCAGTAAAGAGGATTGATAGGCACTCACAAATATCAATTCATTCAGGGATTTGACTGGAGCAGTGTTAAAACAATCAACTCTTGTGAGCATAGATATGGCTGTGAGTTTATAGAAGCTTGGTACTCCTCAGACCATTCCGTCAACAGACACATAGATCTAGATCACATTTACATAAATTTACACCAAGCTAAAACATCATGAATTTTTGAAATTTTGTACTCATACTCCCTGTGTAATTTTCCTTCTTCCACTTGACGACGAGCTGAAGTGATAGTCTGGGTTGTAAATGCTGAGGAAATTACAGGCCAGTAAACCAAACAACATTAACATTGCGATTTGAACATGGATCCCATGCATCAGATTCGTGTAATGTGATGTAATGACGACCGAAGTCGATTAAGTGCGACTGATGACAGCATCATGTAGCGATGATTAATGTCTAGAATTAGAAATGGAAAGGCTAAACCATGATTTCGGGCACCACATTTCATTAACGAATAAATTCGGCAGTTGATCTTCCCAGAAGTGGTTTCCAATGAGTGGAATTCGACGAGGAAGGTTTCAAAATCAAATGCATTGATTTTACAGATGGGTCAGTTTTCATTTTGATCTGCAACAAGATTTACTTTTCATTTCATTGATGATTCTGGTACTTGATTTGAAATATGAACGTGACAATAGTTTTCTTCGAGATTCAAGTGACGTTCATTACAAGAAATGAGCGAGACTTTGAGACCGAGACGAGAACATGGCTTGAGAGTTATCGATCTCGGTTCTCTAGTAAGTACAAAAAGTGATATTTTGGCAAGTTATTTTGACGCCCCCCACGACTGCATGAGGTCACGTCGCACATTTTATCCCATCTTTCAGCTATACCATGGGTTATGTACTTAAAATGATGAATGATGCTGACTTATTTGCTTTTTTGAGATGGCTTTTCAGATACTTCGCTCCTCTACCTACCAAAATCTAACATTGGTAGTGAAGTCCCATGAGAGATATATTGAAGGTGCACTTCCAGGTGCGCAGTGCTGCTGACTATCAGTTGTGACTGTGAATGTGACTGTGAAAATGGTTTTAAGATGCCGCGATAAAACATGCGACAGAGGGTTCTTTAGTATCAGCTGAATCTGAAATAATTAGTGTCAAACTAAATACTAGTACATGCGGAAATAAAAGGATGTTGAACTTATTTGCCCTCCAATTTTGATGGCTGATGATAGCAGATGTCATTATTGTTGACAATGGACTTCAAATTCAATACAAGTACGAGCACAAAACAATCAATCGTGGTTGACACCAGTCGAATACACGATCATTTTTCACGAAGCTGACATGTAAACTGGATTTCGCTCTGCAATGAGATTGACTTATGGGTTTACAAATCATTTAAATTTGTCAAAAATGAATAAATCGTCACAAAATTTCCGATTTACATAATTGAGGAGAAGTTCTACACACGTGCATAACATTGCACAAACCGGGCGGCTCCTTTTGAATTGAAGTACTCATTAGAATTGGAATCCTAGTACTTCTTCTATTAGCTATACTGCTTGTACATAATTATACTTTTATCTCATTCAATCTTTGCATCTCCGTTGAGAGTGCTCACCGCTCAAAAACATAAAATTTAAAAGTGTAGCGGTGCCAATAGCCTGATATGACTCCTCGAAAATGTATAGCAGCCTCATCGCTTGTGCATATAGCACTTGAGGTCAAGGACTTTACTTCGCGACAACTTATGACGTGCTAATGACCAGGGCCACATTCCTTGCACTAATGAAATGAACTTAATTAAAAAATGTGTGGTAGAGAAGTCATGGGGAATATTTGAAACAGTAGACGATGAGACGAAGGCGGAGAGAGAACAATGCTCACACGAGTAGTAATAACGCGTCGACGAACAGACGAAGTCAGATCAGGCTGCAAGTTATCATTTCAATTATCTTCAAGTTATTGTCTCCAATTCAAGCCATACTCGTGCGATAAGGAAATTGGCGTGTATGTGACTAGAACATATCCTCAACTTCGTGTATCTGAGAATCTATGATGATTGATTCATTTTTACGGATTTTAGACAAATTTGAAGATGTGACACCGACTATGTCGACCACAACTGCCAATGAGTGAATTAAGTCATCATAGTTCGGCAGCCAGAACGAGTTTCTGCAGGGAACAAGGCCGAAAGTGAGACTTTCACAGAATGATGTACACCCTATGCCTACTGCCGAGTTCTAGTGAGTTCCTCTTCTTGTCAGACGAGATCAAAGAAAAACATATGTAAATCCAATGGGACGCAGATTGCAGTTTCTTGGCTCAAACGAAATTATGTATGTTTTCTCTCATTAAACAAAAAGTACTAAGCCCAGAGTCAATTTTTGACATGGAATGTCTTCAGGTCATTTCCTATGATGTGCATGTGCTTTTATCATGCATCTAATCGGCAATGTATGTGAGAATGTGGAATAAGTTGTTCAAAATGTTTGTGTTAGCCGACATTAAGAGGCTCGCCAAGTCTAGGTGTGTTTAGCTGTATAGACAGGGGTGCATGAAAGGAAATGACCTAAAGACATTCCATGCCAAAAATTATGACTCTGGGCTTAGAATTTTTCGCTTAATCAGAGAAAACATACAAAATTTTATTTTAGCCAAAAAACTACAATCTGCGTCCCATTGGATTTACAATTTGTTTTTCTTTGATTTTGTTTGACAAGAAGAGGAACTCACTAGAACTCGGCAGACTAGTGCCGATTCGTAGTAGGCATAGGGTGTATATCATTCTGTGAAAGTCTCACTTTCGGCCTCGTTCCCTGCAGAAACTCGTTCTGGCTGCCGGACTATCACCTGATTGAAGCCGGTATTAAGAAAGAGAAAATCGAACGTTGATGAACGCTTTGTCTTCAGAGCGCCGCAGAATTCGCATACCAATTCCCTTCACATGGATGACGCAATATCGGAGCGCTAACTGCTTCGCTGTTTGACTCACCATGGTTTGGATCTTGTCCACTTCGTTCTGTAGTGCCGAGTTGCCGTTGTACTTCGACAAGCCATCTTTGAGGTAACCATCTACTGAGTCACTCAGTTCTGTACGATATCGGATGCTCAATCCAAGTGCCACAGCTTCCACCCCCACGATAAATGCCATTAAAGAGAAGAACTGAAAGAGAAATTTCGGAGATAAAACTTTGGATCGATTAAAAAGCTGAATTTTGTGTCATCTTGATATTCGGGGAATAATTCCAGCAATTGCCGAAAATTATGAATGTCAATTGATTGATTGCATAGTAATTCCAATTCACTTAATTGGTGGCATAAAGTTTCAATTGATTAATTGTATAAATTTCTTGCGCTAATTTGTTAATTGACTCAAACTCCTTTTACAATAAATTGTTTGCTTATTCAAAACTCTGTTTGATGTGATTGCTTGCACCGAATTACGTTTAAACTTGGTCTACATCATTCGAAGTTAAAGATCTTTACGCCTCTATCATATTGCTTGACGGAAGGACTTATCCGACATAGCAACCATCAAGCAGAAACTCGCACTGTGGACATTTTCTGATTTACGTTCTCAATAGTCCACTTCTCCAACAGACGTCTGGACGCGCGCACACCGTCTCTATTATCTAGGAGTTTACACACTATTCGACAACGAACATCAGGTCCATCATCTCCAAGGTGACAAATGTCTACTCAGCCAATTTTTCATTCCAAATGAGCGGCATCGCTAACTTGTGGTGAGAGATCAGTCCGAATTATCAACAGTTAATTGATGCCAATTAAATAATTGATCAGTAAATTCAAATTCAATTATTTGATTGCTGAGCAATTCCAAATTCAATCAATTGATCAGTGAATCCAAACTTATTTCATTGATTGCTTATTAGTTGTAATTTCTATATTGATGGCACAGAATTTAATTAAAATTAACTAATAGTGCACGAATTAATTGACATAAGCTTATAATTAAATAGTTATCAACTTCTAACAATCTCTAGAATTTTAAGATTTAGAATGACACATTGCACGACTTGAATATCATACAGTGTTGTACGCGTCAATGAAAAAAATTGACAGCGTCAACCACTCCTGAAATTAACGGCGTCAATTTTGCATCATGCTTCATCATCTGTTTTGAAACTCAAACGGACGACTGCTCTCTCCTACGTGCTGTTCGTAGCAACTTGTAAGATAACTATGATCGAGTAAAATGTCAACAACAGTGTGCTGTGTAATAATAGCGGGTACACCTCTGAGAAATCGTGGTATCAGTTCCAGTGATGGTTGATGAAATGATTAACAAGACAAAACAAGGCATACAAACAAGCTTGATCGTGTTGGTGAGGTAATGCTTCTAATCTGCAGTACATTCACATGGTTTAGACTTTATACCAACGCTTCTACACCTTTTCCATTTATATTTCAGATCTCTCCGAATGAATTGCAGACATTTCCAGATGGATTTCAGATATCTTTGAAGATGACATTGCTGATAGATATCTGAAATTCATTTAGAAAGATCTGAAAATGTGCAGTTTCAGAAGTACAGGATCAAATCAGATGAAATTCAGTGAAGAATATAAAAATAAACCATAAACTAATAAACAAATAATAACTAAACTTATAGTAACTTTTTTCAAAGACTTTAATGAGTGAATGAGAAACATTTAGTTTTTGGGATGCTGCTTCATGACTACATAAATGACGCAAAGACAACTCGGGTTGCACTACTGGAAATCTTTATACTGGATTTCTCAAATGGTCTGTAGGCAAAACAACTCTCTGAACTGTGGTAAATGTCTCATTTAATCGATAGAGATCTTCTGACAGTTATTAAAATCATAATTAAATCAGTCAGATACCAATCATGAAATGTCATATAATTCCATTTGATAAATTGCACAATACTTGAGTGATATAATAATAGCAAAATGCAAAATTATCGCTTTGGCGATATAGAGCTATGTCGTACCTTATATTTCAGGAAGTCCCAATTACTTATGTGATCGTCAATGTAGCACAGTTGATATGTCAATTTGATATCGATTGAGATGCAGTTTGCAATTTTTGAGATGATTCAATATATGAGATAATTGAGATGATGTTGGCCCGAGTCTGAAGTCCTGGTGCCTGATAGGACTCCGGATATACATCCCTCTGCCATATCATTTGGGCTAGATGAAGCTGTGTATGTGAATAGAAAATACACTCCTCTAAATTGCTTAGATTTGTTGTGATTTGTTGACTTTTGGAGGTTTCATACGAAAATGTACAGTTGTGTACGTGGGGAGTATCACGTAGCAAGCACCCATTTTTCCAAAAAAGTAATTATACAATGTTTATTCTCATCCTCATAAAAACGCATTCCATCTATCAAGACAAATTTATCTATCATACTCATTAATTGATATTAATAACACCCAAAACTAAAATGGAATCTTTATTGATTATACACAGATCGCTATCAATCCCACACGGACCTTACGAGCTGCGTTAATGAACTGTACAATTTGAATCTCATACTTATCTATTGACCGTATCTTGCACATAATTCATCATCAGAATGATTCACATTCTTTGATGACGAAAGTGACTGATTATGACCTTCGCAAACTTAGAGGACAGGTAGTAACGGCATTACCTAATTTATCAGTATTTACGAATTATCTTACATAACTGCAGATACGTAAAATAGAGATATTTCATTCATGAACTGAAATGAATATGTAAATCAATCATTCAATGACATCTGAAAGTTCTTTGCAATAGATGAGTTCGCATTTTGTTCATACTACACGCCATCAAATAGACACAATAAACTAATCAACTCGGCATACAAAACACAAATTTCTATGATGAGATGGGGATTCAATTAAACATCTAAATAATGAAATAGGCCACTTTTTGCTGTATTCAGCACTACAATAAATTTTTGGTGGTCGATCTTTAAATTTTAAAGCCTCAGCAGGCAGGGTGGCACCAGGTTTTAACACCCTGCTTTAACACCCCTGTTAAAACTATGTAAAATCGCTGATGTGAGTTCTCAAATCTGGAAATTTTTTTTATAAAAAGTGCCTGTGAATGGGCAATTTTTGCAGCATATTTCGCATTTACAATAATATTTAATGTGAAAAATCGATGATTTGGGTAATCTGGATAGTGCTCTATTATGATCTTGCATTTATTCCTGTATCTATGTAATGTAGGCCTATAGGCTACTATGTGTCGTTTATATGGTCGAATACCTGCTACACTCCTATGAAATGGGTCTTGAGGCGACCCGTCTACGCAAATTAATTGAAGCAAGCAGCACGCGAGAAGATGGAGATTGGCCGCGTGCTGCCTTCCAGCCGGCACTTACAGAACTGAATCGCAGAACATACTGGAGATATGTTCGCGACAACCTGGCCCGGAAGGAAACAGTCAAATCGTTTGCGGATTTTATGGTACGATTATCAACCATCCAAACATCAAGTGCGGCGGTCGAAAGAAAGTTTAGTGCCACGGTATTACAACAAAACAAAGCTCAGAAACAAACTTAAACCTGAGACTCTGCAAAAACTTCTTCGTGTCAAATCTACTTGATAGCTCAGATGAAGAGCAGTCATAGAAAAATCCGAACTTTAGATCTTTGTATTTGTTTTTTATACTGCCAAATTCTGTTAGTTTCTCAAGTCATTAATTGATTTTTTGCGCATGATTTGTTATTCCTTCCAGGTGATACGTTTGTTAGATAGGTTAAAGTCAATTTTTGAGAGTTTCGTACATTTTTGTTACCGTAATTTCACTACAGATTTAGCATGAGTTAAAGTACTTTTCAATGGATGATTTCTTTATAATAAAAATACATTTTTGAAACATAACTTTGTAAGTTATGTGGCAATAATATGTTATAATTATGTTAAATTTAGGTTTTAGCATGTTTTAACAGGGTGACACCTGTTAAAACCTCCCCACACCCCGACGTGGTGCCACCCTGTCAGCAGGACTTATTTCGCAACCTGTGTTACACCGTTTTACACTGCTGTTCAATTTCGGAGTTATATTGCATAATATAATTACATTCAAGAAGCATTTTGCATTTGCATGGAAATTATGATAATCATTCAAGCTGCTGTATTGGAAATTATTTCAAATTTTCTGATGTGACATTTCTCATGGCATCTCTTTGACATAAATACATGTAGATCTATAACATCTCCGTTTGTTAAGACAAATATATTTGCCAATGTTTCTAAAACGATATGAATGAATACAGGGGATCGAATACCGGTAATTGTCGCTTAAGGATAACTTCTCTCCTATACATTAAAAGCACATGCAGTTGTCGCCTTCCCTCACCGACACAGTATCTATATAACATACTGGTTATCAAATATATAGTTCAACTGACGTCAGTTAATCATCATTTCACACTACAACGATTATTTTTCTGAAATGCGAATTTGAAAAATTAATTGCGAATTTTATTCTGAAATACGAAATTCTTCCTATTGTACATACTGTAAAATAGGAAAACATGGTGTTCGCGGTTTTCCTGCGGATTTTCATAAGCTATTATCTATGTAATATTACACAGATTTTTACACTCACAGGATCAAAGGTCGAAGTCCACTGAACACCTGCATTTCAAGAATTATATAGGGTGATCTATGTGACCTCCACCTCAGAGCATGTAAAGCTCACGGTGCTTGATAAAGTGCATAATTAATTAATAATCTGTGTTTATTTTGTCAGATAAATATTTTAGTTCTCGGCACACTTTATGCGAATGTTTTGAATGCGGTGTTTATTAAATATCAGTTCGTATCTGGCTCCATTCCAAAAGTCCAACAGTGGCGCTTCTGGGCTTTTTGGAGAACATGGAAAAGGCCTATTCCGACCAGCTTTGATAATTCCTTTTAAGAGCCCTAAGTGGTAGTGCCCATCCTGCTCCTGAATCCGTGTCCAATTTTGTAGATGTGCCACCATAACTGGAAGCACTTTGTTCAACAAAATACTTCTGTAACATTCTACGCTGACTGCTTATTCCATCACTTGGCAATTTATCCAATCGTGAGGTGAGATGAGAACATAACACATCAAGTTATCAGTGGCTTTAATCATCGGTTTCTCGTTAATCAATTGAGGGTTTGTGAGGTTGACATTCCCATTGAGATAGAATGCTGTATCGTCACTGAAACTGATACTAAAGATGAAACGCAGGATCCTGCATGTGAAACTTTCAGTCATCAAAAGAAAAAAAAGTGATGTCGATTAGGACTAACTTAAGGATTCAGTTGGCCTGCTGTAAAACTCTATGCTCGAAATGTTTGATACCCCTTCCATGAGCACCTTGCCTACAGAGCAATTCCGACTTTCTGTTCAACCTTTCTTTGCAAATTGAGGGAATCATCATCGAAATTTAAAATGATCTCTGTCCTCCTAACATCCGAAGGTCTCCGCGCTTTGTGATCATGCACACATTTTCTCGGAGCAATGGAAGGTGTCTCCATAATCAGCATTCCCAAAGAAGCGATGTATTTGCTGAACAAGCTTTCAGTCGATGTCGAGATTCTCACTAGGCCTACGTCTGACTTTCTCACAATCATGTTATCGCAAAAGTGGCAACTGAAGAAATCTCTGTCATCCCTATGAAGATACCAGATAGCTTAAGTTATAAAAAAATTGAAGCATGGTTAACGTCCAGCAAAGCAGCCAATGTGCTTCATTGCATATGATTGGTGTTCGCACTTCTACTGAAACAGAGCTCCGACTCATTAAATGAAAACGAATTGGCTTGTGAGATTGTTCATGATTTATCGAACAACGTTATTTAATAAGCAGCAGTAAGCACAATGATATTAGGGACAAATCCGCAAGAGGATCGCAAACACCCTGCATATGTCAATAAATATTTTAACTATGACGAACCACCTGGGACAACAATCATGTTTACATTTTGGTAATTGATGATCTATGAAGTTCGAACTATTTTATTCACATTCAACAGCAGCGGATGGGCTGCTTATCATTAAATTAATTACTTTAATAGACGTTTATGAAATAGGACTGTGAATGACAAACTTTGCAAGCATTATGACAGATAATACCACATTGATAATTTTGCTACGTCTGTCATACATAGGGGACACAAGGTTTCACAGCAACGACTAACACTCGTAGCTTAAAGACATGATAATTTACAGAGCGTAGGAAGGAAGAGGTCAATCAAGCAGCCAAATCTACTCCTATATGCAAGTTTTCTAACTCAGGGATGACAATGGGGCAACGGCCCGGCGGAAATTCATGCTTCAAAGTACCCCAAATAGAAGAAATACATAAGACAGACTTGTAGAGGCCCCCGCAGAAAATTCTTATCCCTGCTAACTAATACCGTTTGGTGCACAATGGCCTATTGTTTTAATGAACTCATCTGCATTCCATTTCATGAATCGCTCCTGTCAGATGCAATGCAATCTAAACTTTGTTTAGATAATGTTATTTGTTTCTTATGTTTGACAAATAGCAACGGTAATATACTTGTCAAATATGCGGATGACATAACTATTTGTGGCATTATCAAAAAAGGCTCAATCGGCAGTTTTTTTGTCGCAACCATTTGATCAAGTTAGTAAATGGATTGTTGCTAGCAACATGAAGCTCAATGTTGATAAAAGTAGCCAGATATTTTTTACGACGAAGCACCAGGCTGAAGTTGAACGATTAGTTATCCCCGACATCCCTGTGAAATCCGAAGTTGTTGTGTAACGTTCGATGAGTGTTTGAAGTGGTCTAACCATTGTGGCAATATTGCGAAAAAGGCTTCATCCAGGCTTGGTGCGCTGAGACAATTGAAACCTTTTGTGAGCACTGAGTCCCTGGTGACCATTTACAACTCCACCATCCGAAATATCCTCGAGTATTGTGCTCCATTATTGATTTCAATACAT
Source organism: Prostheceraeus crozeri (assembly GCA_907163375.1). Classification (NCBI taxonomy): domain Eukaryota; kingdom Metazoa; phylum Platyhelminthes; order Polycladida; family Euryleptidae; genus Prostheceraeus; species Prostheceraeus crozeri. The sequence goes on from CAJQUW010016401.1 coordinate 133,470, forward strand.
CAAAAAGATAGTGATCTATTTGATTTGGTGCAAAGACGAGCGCATAGAATTATATGTGGTACTTCAAGTTGTTTATGTGATAATTTTTTGCCTCTAAAATACCGACGAACTATCCTGGCATTTAAGCTATTCTCGCAGTTACTTAGTGACCCTGAACATCCGCTCCATCATTTCAAACCAGATGTGCTTCCATTTTCTGGCAAATTTCGTGTCCCAAAGTGTGATCTCGTCTCAAGACATAGTTCTTTCCTTCCAAGTATGTGTAGGCTTGCAAATAGTGGCTTTGTGTGACTTTCTGTTGAAGAATATTTTTTCATTTGATTACATGCACTTTGTAAAAATCTACCTTTTGACCGTCTCACGATTTTTATTATTGAGATTGTATTTTCTTCAAATATACGACATTTATTATCATTATTATTATTATTGATTACTGGGTTTCAATCGGTACCTATACTCTAATGTAATGCTGCAGCTAGAAAAATTATTCAGTTAACAAGCGCAGGTTTTTAGCTTCACATTCATAAGAACGGTGAAAAATGCTCATCAGGTTCAAAACTGCCATATTAGGAGTGTAGAAGACATTTTTCCTCCATCAGGAAATTTGAAGCAGTGAAGCACATTAGTTATATCCATGTCTTGACATTTGCTTGGCTTTTAGACTCGAGTTAAGCAGAAAGCCTGATCTTCATTAGCAGGACCATTAGTAGAATGTCGTCCGCCAAGAACGGTTTTTTGTTTTGCTTGCATGTTGACCTTTGAATTTATGGTAATCTGAAATAGGCCTAAATTTGAATTCTCCTTCAATGGAGAATAATATGCGACTTAAATTGTAATTTTCTGGTTTGCTAGTTTATTGACAAGAGTTATTGGTAGGCATGCGCGTAGTGCATAATCCGCATTTATAGCTCTTGGTATCTGAACAGGCAACAATATTTCTATCTATTTCATTTCCTTTTTTCCTCAATGAGAACTTGAGCTCCGCTAATTTTGTTGGTTGTCTGAGTGACCTGAACATAGTGAACAGCAAGTGTCGACAAGAGGCGTATTTAAGGTTCATTCTTCTATGTTCATAGTTGCCTCGCATGTTACTTCATGCTGTTACACATACAGGTATATTGTTCTTCAATCATTGAAATCTGTCAGGCACTTCCGTTTTAATTAGAATTATTTTTTTAACATCAATACATGCTGGTAATCGACATGATTTATTCAATTAAGTCTTATTGTAATCATGATTTTATCACTTTGTAGCACTGATACACTTTTTATTACACATACACAGCCATTTCTCAAACTTGTGATCACAACTCTACTTTTGAAATACTACTTTCATTATTATCAACCGTTCAATTTCGCTGATATTCATGATAGAACGCTAATTTATGGATAAAATAATAAGCCGTAGGGAAATCTAAGTTGCTATCGTTTCTGTTCTAAAAACTCAAGTAGGACCTACTTCATGTTCATTTAAATCTGCTGCATTTTTCGGAATAGCCCAAATACTTTGATGTACAATAATGTTTAGAATTGGTGGAAATTATGACGCAATTCAATATTTACTTATCAAAGTCTTCAAAGTCTTACTTATAATTGAGAACATCGCTGATGTTCGAAGATCCTGCTAATTTTCCCTAGAAAGATTCATGTGACTGATAGTTCAATAATTTACAATGTTCAACCTACAAATTTACATTCCTTAAAAGATTTGTTTGAAATAACGATTCAGCTATGCAAATTGAACAAATATTAAATTAGCCCAAAATTAGACAATGACACCCACAGGAATGTTCCACAAATTCATAAAATTCCCATTAATATCAAACAATTGCACAGTAGGCGCAATTCTATCTACAAAATCGGGTATGATAAATACAACTACGATTTTGCTGTTATAAACAACTTCGTAGATGAAAACATCCCTAACAAATAAAAGACAATCGTTAAGAGCAAAACAAGTGCACTGGCCGACATCAGTGAAAAATGAATAAAATCAGTACGGTACGTCCATCCTTTTGTCACCGTCCTGATTAATCAAAATTTAAGAGCTGCATCCTATTTAATATCATGAACCACGTTTAAGCTAACCCATCTCAAGTCTCTTACCACGTTGTTCAAGCACTGGGTTTGCTTTAAACAAGCGAAGCATCCGATGAATCCCAAAGCGAGCATAAACAAGCCGGCCACGAGCATGATGACAGATGGTAAAATAATAAAAGTTGATGCAACAATGTCTCCAGCTCCTCCAGCATTGTCAATAATCAGTGAACCGACCAGGATCAGCACTCCACCACCAACCTGTTGGATTGAATAGCAATTAGTAGGCATCAACTCATAGAGTTTTAATGAAATATACAGTAATTTCCCTTTAGCAACATCTGTCATATTTGCTACATTCTTTCTTAATAACAAATACAAGAACGTTGGTCTTGCTGCTAATTGAAAACAGCAAGATTGAATATGTTTTCATTATCTCTTCAACAGTGATCATGGTTCTATTATCACTTATTATTGTAAGGCCTATTATATTATAACATTATTTGTATCAGTGAACTTTCTAATGTTTTCTATTTCACTAACTCTTATTTCAAATGCTCACATTTTGTACCTTATAATGCTGACTTATCAATAATCTTATGCTAATTGTCTCCATTAATAAGCTAATAGTCTCCACAATCACGAGAGAAGTGTGACAGCAATGATAAAAGGTATATTACTTGTATACACGCATACAAAGCATGACGTCGACATACACGCCAAAGCTGAAGGTTTATCTCATTTTAACCGTTAGAGTGGTTTGGGCAAACTTGAAAAAAGTTTGGATCTGAAGAAGGCTGATTTGTTTATATCGAACAACTGTGCTGTCATCATTGATTCAAATTAAACGATAATTTAATTAGTCTATTTTCAATGCTGAGGGATTTCAGGCGTGAAGTTGTTTCGAGCACTGAATGATCGGTTTCTGTAATACTGGTCGTCAAAGTGAGTGATTTCCAAAGTCGCTTTTACCCCATAATTGGGGGTAATTGTGACATGGCTTGGGACTAATTGTGACTAAATACATTTTCATATAGCTGACGCGAATTAAATCTCGATAGGTTGGGAATGCAAAATGAAAGACTGTGATGAATTACACTCATTTTCATTTTCTGTTGATAAAGAAATTTAGTTTGATAAGAAAAGCTCAAGGGCCCAATCGGTACCAAGAATAGAGACTTTTCATACATTGAAATGGATTTGGGCCTACATGTGATTGCAGAATTGATGTCGTTCATTATTTCGACAGATTTATGTCAATACCCCTGTATGACATAACAAATGGGATGGTATTTTATAGTAAGTCTATGGTAAGTGCATTTTGAAGTCAAGTTGGCCAAGTCAAGTCAATATGAAAAGCTGCAACTGATCTACGTTCAAAAAAAAGCAAAAATGGCATATTTCATGAGATAGACTATATTACAGAAAAGAATATCTATCAAATTCAGGGTCTAAATATAGCAAGGTTTCTTATTCTTTCTGGACGTGGAGCCTTTCCTTTGACTGACCTGAAACTGCGTCCTTCTTTTTTTTCTCTCTTTCTATCGAAGCACATGAACTCGAATCATGCTTGCATCTTCAGCATTGCACCCTATCATCGTTTGAGATATCTATGATTTCACGACATACTGGTGACTATTTCATTGACAGATAATATATTATGTATACTATATTTTTTATATATACTATTTTATGAAGCGTAGCTACACATGTCTATAAAAACTAAAGCGGCAAAAATCAAACCTCTATTTTGTGTGGATAAACTTGGCATCTTAGGGTGCTAAAAACGCCTACATTTAGTTCTAGCTTGCTTCTCTTGACAGTAAACAAAATTTGTTGTACAGTAAAACAAATTAGGCCTAATTTTCATGATCCAACCATGTGCTTTCATCGGTGCCAATGCTATTGCGCAACAAGGATCATAGGATT